>OZ025292.1:44708719-44988800 GCA_964019185.1 Maratus speculifer | reverse complement strand
GACATGTCGTTTTTGTATCATCGATTTACACATTTTTGTGTGTAAATTTACACATTTATTTTTTACAGTGTATTGCAAATTTGAAGAAATATACACGTTTATCTTGAGATTTTTTTTTACGTTTTATTAGATTATACTTTTTGTAACTAAATGGAAATTTGTGCTTGATCGTAAAATTTCTTCAGAGTTAAGAAGAAAGTGAAAACTATTTTTACTAAAAACCTTTTACTGAAATTTTGAATACGAAGATTCTTAAAGATTGCTTCTCCCTTTAAAAATACTATTAAAAATACATATAAAATGACTTGAAATAGCTCCATAAAAATATTTTAGCAATTTCCATATTGTGGATGATTTGGAAATACCTCTAATAAGGAACCTATGCCTTATATGGGCTCCATAAGGAAAATTTATTTTTTTCACCCCAATGTACATGAGATAGGTCTCCAGAAATATATGACCATGATCCCTGGTCTGTTGACTATCATTATTAAAAATAGCGACCTTGTAACTATTCCGGTTTAATTTAAATGATAAAACAGAAAATGTTTACAAATGTCCATATAAGGAAACACCAGTCCCTATTATGGACAGGTGTCTCCTTATTGACCTTCCACATTGGGTGTATGGAAGAGCCACTCTTCTAAGGAATTTTAGAGGAGAGGGGATAATTTTTTTTTAAATCTTACTGTATTGCAAGGGAGGGTAGGGCACAGTAAATATCTTCAGAACATAAACTTTAGAAAGGGGGGGGGGTAATTTTCTGTTTTGTCTATTCGAAGATCGATGCAAAGCTCCTCAGATACTACAAAATATTATGAAATGATGAAGTTGGTTTTGCTTAGCTTTCAATTTTTGTGAATCTGAAGATTCACCTGCAATACTTCCAATGTGGACATAAAGTGCCCATATTAGGAATCGGGAATAGTTTTATTAAATCTTGTAATAAATAAATAAATAAAACTTTTTTAAGCAATATAAACAATAGTAATCGAAAATATGCTTTAAGAGTTTTTTAAAACACTCCACTTTTCAATATTTAAAGTAATTTTACAATCATATATATTATAAAGCAGAAGTTCTGAAACTTCCAAACGAGTGTTTTCAAAAACTACCCGATGGATCTTTTTGAAGATTATATTATTCGATAGGAAATATTTTTGCGGAGGTTTATGATTCAAATTTACATGCATAACTCTGATTTTTCGTAGTAAATTTCGTATTTTTCGGTTATTTTTGAGAAAAGGGTTGCCAGTAGCTGTTTTTGGCGAAAATTATAATTGCTAAAAGAATTAAAATGGCTATATCTATTAAAAATATTACAAATATCTTGCAAATAGCAGAAAATAACTACTGATAATATTAATAATAATAAAGAAAGACCGCTTAAATGAGGCGTAATGTTATAAAAATATATTTATCTTGAAAATGAAAAAAATATTTGTAATGCTTAAAAAATAAATTAACGCGAAATATAACAATTGGTTCAACTTTTGGCGACTTATCCCTGGTGTTAGATAAAAACATGAATTTCAGAAATTGAAGAAATGAATTTTGAAGGATAGTTATTTCCCTTTTTATTATTTTCTTTCTCTTTTTTTATCGAATTTCCATATAATATAACTTACAGCAGAAAAAAGCAGTTCTGATTGTAAAAGACACTGTAAGTTGTGAGTTACTATTCGTTTCTATACCATTTTCATCTTGCTTTTGTCGCCAAAGAATGTGTTTTTAAGCCGAAAATGCACTTCTGACTTAATGCCTGACTTAGGTTCTTAATGGTCGCAATAATGTTGTTTTTTTTCAAGTGAAGATAATTTTTATAGTATATTTTAATATTCAATCGTAAATTATATAGATATGAGTATAACTCTTTTATTTCTTTTTGCAAATGTTTTCATTGTTAATTTAATTTTTCTTGCGCCATTTCGTCTATTTCACTTACAGGAAAAATTTCAGTTTTAAAATTTAAAAACCGAAGAAGGAAAGATTACCCCATCGATTAAAAATCTACCCCCAAATTCCAAGTTTAAATGTCAATAATGGATGATCGTAAATGTCACATTCACTTGACATTAAGTATAATATAAATACTAATTATGTCATCAAGTGATTTTTAATTCGACAATTTATTTCTGCTTTTATATATGTTCTGCTAATTTGTTTTTCGTTATTTAAATGAAAATTTATGCTAATCTATATAATCTGGTTAATTGTTTGCGATTTGTATAATTTGGCGAAATTGGTCGACGGTATAACCAAGTAGTACTGAAGAAAAAATTTTGCAATTCAAAGTAAATTTATGTAATTATGCGTTATTACTATCGATAAATTCAACATTTTGAAATGAAAAATTCCCGCTGAATAAAATTTACAAGTCTTTTTTAATTGACCATTTCCTCTTCAATATTTCTTCAATCAAACTTTCGCTATTCTCTTTCGCGCAGGCTAATTTGAAATGTTTACATTGGTTCAAATGGTTACATCTAAAAATGTATTTTAAATATTTTATTAGATAAAACGTAAATAACATTTTTCTATTTTTTAAAAAAATATTTTTTAAATCTATTTCTACCATTATGTGTCTTACAGGACAAAATAGCAGAATTACTTTTAAAAATGGTTTTATCTGTTAATTGTATGTTATTTGTTTATTTCGGTGTTTGAATTTACTTTTGTCATCAAACAATGCGATTTTGTACCAAGAAGGCATAAGCCGGAGCGATGTTCACAATTACTAAATTCTCTCACTCTCTTTTAAATGTGTGAGACCATTTTTAGGATATTTTTTTATGTTTAATTGTTAATATATAAATAGCAGTTATAGCAAAAAAAAAAAATTCGTATAATGTTTAAATTTTAGTATAAATGTCTTCCTCATCCAAACTGTAAAATAATTTAAATGCAACATTTTCAAGTTTTGGCGCAGATGACATATACGCACCACATTTGCACGATTGCAACAAAATGGCGATTTTATGCCACACATGGTAAACTGACTATGGCTGTTTATTTATTAATAAACTATTTATTAATTTTCATTTTGTTTTTTAAAATAATATAAATCATTTTGTTCTATAGCTATTAATTAAACATTTTTATTTTTTTTTTCAAATAATACAAAATAATTAAAAAATATTTATGAAATTGGTAATTAAAAACCAAGTTCTCCAAATTGGCGCCAGAAAAAAATTGCGCCAATGTTATGCATACATGACATCAGTGTCAAAGTTTTTTCTTATACATAAGTAGGGAAAATGCAGTATAAATACTGATTAAAGTTTTTTCCAAATGGAAATTTTGTCACGGGTTTGGTCATATACTCATCGAGGTATCTCACTGGCGCCAAAATGGCATTATTTGCCTCATATGGTAACCCAGCTATAGTTGTTTATCTGATGATAAGTTGTTTATTTACTTTCATTTTTTTCTTTTTTGAAATGATATTTGTTGTTTTGTTCTACAGTTACTTTTTATTTATTGTTAATTGCTGTTTAAAATGATAGAAAATAATAAAATATACATAAATTTCTTTAGTATTCTAAAACGAAGATTTTGCCACATTGTAGTTGCAAGATAATCGTGCTAAACCTATTGCGTATATGATGTCTGTGTAGGAATCTTTTGTGAAATATGAAAACTGTAAATTGGCTACTACTTGATTATCATGTCAATCAATTTTGCCAAATCGTTCGCCAAATTATACAAATTTACTTAATTTTATCTTAAATAACTAAAGAGAAAATGCTTAAATACGAAAGAGCAAATAATTTTGTTTTCATTTTTCAGGAGGAAATTTTGTAATAATAAAGCAATTGTTGTAGTGAGAATTTTAATGTGTGTTTTTTTTTATCGTTGGCAACTTGCTGTAACGAAAAATGTTTTTTTTTTCCTGCTATTGTTTTGTAAGAGCTGGTTTTGTGAAAGCCGTGTTAAGATGGTATTCAAATTTTTGAACCTTTCCCAATTACCATCCCCTTGGGCCGATTTTGCTGATTTGCAGTTCCCTTTGAGATATTAACCATCTCAATGTACTTGACGAGTTTGAAGATGATTCTTGCATAATTGTGCCTTTTATCGCGCGGACAAAATTTAATATATATATCCTGTCAAAAACATGAATGTGAAAGAATGCCAAGTTCGTTAAAGTTTTCGCTAATAAAAGAAGTGAGATGTAACTGCAAACCAAGTTCTTTCGGAACTCCTTAAATCATAACTCCTGTCATGCATAATATTATTCAATTGCTTAAAATGATTTGTTATGTTACTTGTTATTCAATAGAGCGACTTAGCAAGTTTTCTCTTATTTAATTTTTTCTATTTAGTTGATCAGAAATTAAAGTTGATCCCTTCCTTAATTTATCAGTACCTTAACTTCAATATACTTATTCGAACACTCGATTGACTAGATCTTTGTTAATCAGATTCTAGATTAAATTGTACTCCGACTTAAAGATTAAAGTTGGTAACTGAAAACTTGCCCAGTCGCTCTATTGAATAACAAGTAACTTAACAAATCATTTTAAGCAATTGAATAATATTATGCATGACAGGAGTTATGATTTAAGGAGCTCCGAAAGAACTTGGTTTGCAGTTACATCTCACTTCTTTTATTAGCGAAACCTTTAACGAACTTGGCATTCTTTCACATTCATGTTTTTGACAGGATATCATATTTTTTGTCAAATCACTTCTTTTATGAGCGAAACCTTTAACGAACTTGGCATTTTTTCACATTCATGTTTTTGATAGGATATCATTATTTTTTGTCAAATAAGTAGGTATTTGTTTCCTTTTTGAAATAAGTAGGTTAAATTAGTTTTATTTAATATTAATTTCAGCTTTTTCCTGCATTTATTCACTGTTTTTTTTCAGTCAAATTAAAAAATTTAACATTGGGACTGCTTATGTTCCTTTAAATTCCACTAATAAGGATGTTTCTTTTACGTGATTGGGTACTACTTGATTATTTCGTCGACCAAAAATGTTTGTAGCCAACTTGGCGAAATATCGCTATATTGACGACAAAAATTACGCACCAAAAGTTATACTAACATGGCTCTATTTCTGGTATTTCGCCAAATTCCCATAGATTCCCATTGTAATCTGGTAATTTATTCAATAATTTTGTTAGAGCAAGGACTGTCGCCATCATTTTGGCATCTTTTTTTTTTTTTTTTTTTTTTTTTTTTTTTGTTTAAATCGGTTCGCTAATTACCCAAGATTGCTTAAATATTGCTATTTAGAAAGTTTTTAGAACGCTTTTCGCGCATTTTTACCCCTTTTAAATTTTGTATTTGTTAACAAATGTTCTTAGTGATCATTTATATCTTATAATTAATAAACATGCCAAATTTTATGTTTTTAGGCCCTTAACATACAGACACCGCATTTTTAGAACGCTTTTACTTACCATCATACCTAGTATAGGGTAGGTCTTGCAATCGTTTTGAAAATCGAAAAAAAAATTGACGGATTTACACGTTTTAGATAGTGGAGATTCCGAAAAACATTTTTAGAAACAAAATTTTGCCGTCCGTCTGTCTGTCTGTCTGTAAACGCTCTATCTCCCGAACGAATTGAGATAGAGACTTGAAATTTTGTATGTAGTTAGTATGTAAGAATGGGACGAAACCTATTTAATATCAGCAACCTCGATTATCCGGAACTATTTTTTTCGGATTCTCGAAAATTTCGTTCTGATGAAAGGTACATAAAAATTTTCGAATTTTTTTGTTCTAAGGAATGGACGTAAAAGGCAATAAAATATCACACATTTTGCATATAGAACGATGTCGATCGGATTATTAGTTGCTGAGATATTTTTAATCCTGTTTTCCACATTCTTCGATTTTTCATGGCCCTGTATTTGATTCAAATTTCAATTCAGAGGTATATTTTAATTGGACATAAGACGCAGTTAATTTTTAGTTAATAGAGTTATTATTTTTGGAGTTATAAGGATGTTTCTTTTACGCAGTTCGGTACTACTTGAGTAGTTTGGCGTTTTATGTAATTTGTCGAAATCGGTAATCATCAGTTCTTTAATAGAGCATTACCATGTATATTAACAATATTTAAATTTTGTTTATGAATTGCAATGCATTGTATAAATAGTTTTCACATGTTTTATTTTCATATACATATCCATGATGGGTAAGTATTACGGTGGCCCCCAACGACTAATTTTCTATTTCACCCCCTTTGGGTTAGTGGAATCGACATAAGATATAGCCTATATTGGAGCAAGGACTATCACCATCATTTTGATATCATTACTTTTAAGATCGTTTGTTGTTTGCTGAAATTGCTTAAAAATCCCAATTTAGAACATTTTTAGAACGCTTTTCGCACATTTTCACCACTTTTTAATTCCGTATTTTTTATCAAATGCCCTTAGAGATCATTTATATCTTATAAATAATTAACATGCCAAATCTTATAGTTCTAGGTCCTTCAGTAACACAAAAGTTGCATTTTTAGAATTTTTTTGCTTCTTCACCCTCTTTTGGTTAATTGTATACGCATAAAATATAGCCTATGTTTGAACCGGGGCGAATACCATCATTTTGGTATCATTAATTTTGAAATCGGTTCGGTGGTTTCAGAGATTAGCCCCGATACTTGCCAAAAGTGTCGCCAACTTGGCACTATTTCTGATATTTCGCGAAATAACTCTAAAATGCCAAACTTTATGTTTCCAGTCTAGTCCCTTAATATACAGACATCGCATTTTTAGAATGTTTTTATGCTCTTTTACCTCCTTTGGGTTAGTGTAATCGACATAAGATATATCTTATGTTGGTGCAAAGACTGTCATCATCATTTTGATTTTGATATCATTACTTTTAAGATCGGTTTGTTGTTTTAAAGATTGTTTTAAAATTGGTATTTCGAACTTTTTTAGAACGCTCTTCGCGGATTTTCACCCATTTAAATTTGATATTTTTTTAGCAAATGTCATTAGTGATCATTTACATCTTATAAATAATTAACATGCCAAATTTTGTGCTTCTAGGCCCTTCAGTAAAACAAAAATCACATTTTTAGAATGTTTTTCGCTTCTGAACCCTCTTTTGGTTAGTGGCACAGACATAAGATATAGTCTATGTTTGAACGGGGGCGAATACCATCATTTTGGTACCATTACTTTTGAAATCGGTTCGGTAGTTTCAGAGATTAACCCTGATACTCGCCAAAAGTGACGCCAACTTGGCACTATTACTGGTATTTTGTGAAATTCTCATAAGCTTCCATTGTAATCCAATAATTTATCCTCTAACCAACCATTAATGTTTAATTAATGGTGATTTCTGATTTTTTCCTATTTATAGATCCAATAACCTACCTTCACACCAAATTTCAACTTCCTAAGTCACGTGGAAGTAGTCAAACATTTCTATGAGTGAGTGAGTGAGTCAATGAGCCAGTGGTAAAAACAGTGGTTTTCAGGCGTCAATTTCTCGTCATCGGTAAAAATTTTTTTTTTTAAATTTTAGATTCGGAAATTAGAAGATGGTCTTACACGGCACAAAAAATTGCAAGTGTGTAGGTCAAATAGAATTTAAGTTATTGAGGGGTCAAAAGTGGTTCGAAATGGTTCGGGTAATATAACCCACGGCCGGTGTGTCGCCTTTTTCTTTATGAACTTGGCTGACACACTGCCGTGTAGATAAACTTTTTAGATGGGAGTAGCTTTGGGTTCCTGGCTTCACATAATGAAAAGTTGTGAAGAAATTTTTCAGAAGTTGTACAATGGTAACGACAGTAATAATTAATATTTCTTCAGATAAGGGAAAATTTTAAATCCTGTAGCCATAATGGTCTCATTTCGCTTCCAAATGTGCACTGTTAGTAATAAACTAAAATAGTTACTTCTAAATAGCTGGTTTTTGTGCAAAGTTTAAGATAATTTAATATCACAATGGTGGCTAAATCGTTTTCAGCAATGAGCAAGGTGCTGCTGGATGTCCAAATTATTTAAAATACAAATTTAAATTCACCAGTTCGTTTCATCCACGGTTGATTTTGAAATATTGACCAGCACAGCGGGTATAGCCTGCTAGTATCTAATAAGAATTTAAACTTACCTGTAATTAAGTTCAGCACAACACGAAACAACAAGTTTCCTTCTAAATGGTGAACAGCGCACTTTTTTGTACTTTCCTCACTGAATTATCTTTTCAATTGCTTTTCTTCAAGGTCATGTAGTGCGATCTCTCTATCAAGATTGTTACTTTTAAAAATATTAGGGGTGCCCATATTGGGAGCATTGTCCGAAATGGGTACAAACACCTTATTCATTACTTTAGTACAGTAATTTACAAACTTTAGTGTGTCGTGACTAACCAAATATATATACAGGGTGTTTCACAAAGGATCCCTAACTTTAAAAATTTAAAACTCGTAAACGGAAATAGATAGAAACATGAAACCAGTAGTGTGTTTATTAAAAAAATCATAACAATCTTATACATAAATCAGAAAATTTATTTAAAAATAGCGCTCATAGATGGCACTGAGATCGTTAAGACCTTCTAAAGAGAGTTAAGTAGCATTGAACGACCAGCCGTCTAAATCCCATTCCATATGCCTCAGTCTCCTTCAAACCTCGGCGACGCGATCATCGCCCCAGAACAGGCTCTACATCTTCCTGTCTTTTTTATTTTAAAAAGATAGGTTTTAAGGATAAGGGGGCCTCCGTGGCGGAGTGGTCAATTTTCGCCGCTAATCGCCTTCGACTGTAGAAGGTTGGGGGTTTGAATCCCACTGGATACATTGCTCACATTCTTTGTGTGGAGCTGTCTATCTCTTGTGTAGTAAAATTTCCTTGTGCTATCTCGTCCCTGTAATATTGACGATGATTTATAACCAGGCTCCATGACGAGAATACAAATCAGGTGTTACATCTGACTTTAAAATAAAGAAGACGTAAAGATATAACCTGTTCTGGGACGATGATTGCGTCACCGAGGTTTAAAGGAAACTGATGCATATGGATTGGGACTTCAACGGCTGGTCGTTCAATGCTTCTTAACTCTCTTTAGAAGGTCTTAACGCTCTCAGCGCCATCTATGAGCGCTATTTTTAACTAAATTTTCTGACTTATGTATAAGATTCTTACGATTTTTTTAATAAACACACCACTGGTTTCATGTTTCTACCTATCACCGTTTCCGAGTTATAGATTTTTAAAGTTAGGGGTCCTTTTTGAAACACCCTGTATATATATATATATATATACATATACATATATATATATATATGCGTGTGTGTGTGTATATATATATTTGAAAAATCTCTTTCACATCTTCAGATTCATGGCACTGACTCTTCGATAAAAGCATTTAAAGATTTAAAAGTTAAAGAGAAATCGCAATTTTAAAGTGGAAAAAATTTCCAGTTTCAAAGTAATTACTAAAATAATTAAAAAAAGACATGATGCAAATACATGATTCTCAGGAGATCTTTTTTTAATATTTAAATTTCTAATTTATGTTAAATTTTTTAATGTTTGAAATGATATGAAAACTATTTTTAGTAAAAAAAATCAGTAAAAAAAATTAAATATGAGAAACATATTTTAAAAAATTAAATATGAGAAACATTTTTGTCACTCTTACTATTTTTAAAAACACCTTCAAAACGTTTTGATACCATAATTAGTATTTTGGAAAATTTTATCTCGCTGATTATTTGGAGGTCCCTAAAGAAATTATAAAAGTGAGAACAATTAAACAGTTCCGTTTTTATGAGAAAAAGAAAAAAAGTTCCACATTTGTATTCATCAGGATTAGGGAGTTTATACAGTTTTCAATTTAAATGTTTTATTTAAACACAAAAAGAGATTATCATATATCCACTCAGTATTATCCACTGCTTCCTACTTTAAGATGTTCTGTAAAATGTATTTATAAAGACAGCTTGGAGATAGATTTATATTGAACCATAATACTGTGTCTGTAAAATAAGCTTACCTTGGATTTAATTGTGATCAACTCAAATTTCATTTTATTACATTACAGGAGTTTTTATTTTGATAAGATTTGAAATTGCATTCATGTTAATTTAAATTATATGATAAAAATGCCAGATTGCAGATTTTATTCATGTCGTATTTTTGTTTGTATAAGGTTCTTGTAAATTAAAAACTATATGTGCGGTTTCGTAATATAATTAATCACAAAAGCATTTTAACGCGAAAGTGGTACCGTAAAATGGGGTGAATAGAAACATCGGGGTGAATAGGAATGAAACTTCCCGGTCATACAAATAAATTCATTATAAATATATATGATGATATTTTTAGTTGCCAATTTTTTATAAGAAGGTAATAATATTAAGAGTTGGGGATTTCAGTTTTGCCATGTTGGCACCACTAATGGAGTATATAAAAAACTGCAAGTGGATCATCAAAAACCACATTTTTTTTCAACGACTTCAAAACTTTGTATGTAACTGCATTATTTTTTGTACTCTAAACCTAAGAGTAAGGATTTTTAATTAATGATAGACTTGTAAACGATATCCTGTATTAAATTCCTCTTATTTCTAAAATACATAATAAAAAAATGAAAAATAGCTTGTAATATCAGAGGTTTAAGATTTACGGGGCGAATCGGAACACGTTTTCTCTCATAGTTTATTTTTACATACTGTAATAGTTTCATGTAATATCTAAAAACATGTACTGACTATGTACTGTAACAATATTTTGTTTGTTTCAGTTACTTGAAGAGTTTAAAAATGCTAAGAAATTACTTGGTTAAACAAAAAAGTCAAAACCCAATCCAACAGACATGGAACATTATTCTCTGACACAAACATCTCAAAATGGAAAACCAATTAAAAAAGAGAGGGATGCAAACAATAATAAGGGCTGGGGATAAGCATGCACTAGTAGATCGTATTAATACATGCAGCGATTGGGGCTACTCAATAGATTCCCTTACCCCATGACTACTAATTAAGGATAACACAGAACAGGTTTGAATTTGTATTAAATTCGAACTTTTGCAATTCGAATACAAGTTTTTAGAATAAATTTTAATTTTTCTTTAGCTCATAGTTGTTTTCTAATTTTAAAAAGGTATATCTTTACTTGTATACAAAATAAAGGCTTGGTTTAATAATAATTATATGTTTGTATTCCTCTCTTACAATTATTACCCTTTTTTATTAACTCTATTAAAGTCTGAATCAAAATGAATAAAGATTATAACATTTGTTTCGATTCACCCCTATCTGCGGGGTGAATCGGAACACCATTAAAAAAATATGTATATATATATAGATATAAACAGTAACAAATGTTACGTTTTTGCGTAAAAAGTAAAGAACAAAACAAGACAGGATTTTCTAGTAAAAAATTAAAAGAATTAAAAAATCAATTGCTTATTTTTAACGTTAAAGTTGAAAATTGTTCTGATTCATCCCATTTTACGGTATCTTATTTATTTTTGTTGTCTGATATTGAAATAAATTATTGACACGAGACGGAGTATAATTTTATAATTATATTATTATTGCAAGAAAAAATAAATATGCACAAATTAAAAGTGATATAT
Source organism: Maratus speculifer (assembly GCA_964019185.1). Taxonomy (NCBI): domain Eukaryota; kingdom Metazoa; phylum Arthropoda; class Arachnida; order Araneae; family Salticidae; genus Maratus; species Maratus speculifer. Next base: position 44,977,233 of record OZ025292.1, on the reverse strand, counting down.
GTAATTAAAACATTTTCGCTATTAATTATTTCCAAGATCTTATAACATATAAATTTTCCCATTTTTTTTAAAGTTTCTTAAAAAAAAATATTATATTTTAATTCCATGCCTTTAATCTACACATTCCTTATTTTTTTTTTCTAAAAAACTTCAATCTGTAAAAGCAACACTTCCCCTAAAACCGCATTAATTTATTTTATTCTTTCGTTGTTTCTAATAATTTTATTATTTTCGTTAAAAAAAATAAAAAAAAATAAAAAATCATTCTATTACCCACAATTCCTTGCGAGACAACACACAGGATTGATTACGTAAGATGTTCATCAGATCAATTACTATAATGTATTTTCTTTTTTCTCTAAAAGTTCGTTTAATTTTAATATTGGCCGGTTTCCTGTTGTCTAAAATGTTAATATGTGTTGGATTCCCCAAGTAGAATTTCAAATAGGACTCCTGGAAATCCGTGTTTTGTGTGAAATTCTACATGATTAACAATAAATTATATTTTGATTTCAAGTGGGGTGTGTAACACATTTCCTTTTTCATCGTGTTTTATTCTTCATGTTTATATATATGTATTAAGTGCAAAAACTGAGCTGGGAAAATTGCAGAGACGTGAAAAATCTCCATAGATTACTTCATAAAACGAACGGTAGATGACAGCACCGAACACACGTACTGAGCATCAACCCACCACATAATATCATAGCCAAGAAACAACGAAAACTGCTTAATCGACAACTTTCTTTATTTTTTGAACTAAAAAACTTTTTTCTTAATCAAATGCGTCGTCGTAAAACTGCAGTATGCAGTGTTTTGTCAGGCCAAGCCAATTGTAATTGCGGCTGGTCATAAATAATGTTTTTTTAAATTTGTGGAAGCGTTTGCGCTCCACAAATATACCTTTTAAGTTGTGTAATCAATATTTTCTAACGTTTCTTTTCTTAGTTCGTTTTTTTGGAGGTGTGACATTAAATATATATATTCAAGAGTCAACAAGCAGATCTGTGTGTGTGTTCTTTCATTGCGTCCGTGGTTACTTCGCATGCTACGATCGGATTTTATCTCGGTTAATTTGGATACACAAAGTCTAGTAACCGCTGCTCCTGTCCATTTCATTCATTAGAGGTAAGTGAGAATTTATTACCTCACATGATTGTATATTTAAAGGGTGACACTGCTGGAAATCAATAGTATAAAAACTACAATATGACAATGCAAAACGTTCTCAAAATCCTGCATTTGTAAGTACTTTGATATATAAGAACATAACTTTGACTTGAGAAATAGAATTCTACATTTTTTCAAGTGTTAAACAGGACTCTGCCATCGGGTCGTACTAAAGTCTTCAATATACGAAGTTCTGTTTTTGTGATATCGTTTTTCTGTTTTATTACGCCGGCATATTACGTCGGTATGATGGTTAATCAAAGTATTCTTGGAATTGTTTACTCTGATATGAAGTCACGAGTAATATATAAATATTATGTTGTCTATGTTTGGTTAAATGGGAAATCTGTCAGGAAATCAATTTTTTTTACCTTATCACCGTGTTCCACTTTTGACTTCTAATTAGAAATTCAGCAATTGTGTGCTTTTAGTGAACTGTCTATCAAACATTCGCCCTTAGGGGGAACTGGGGCACATTGATACATGACGTCTATAGCTCACAGGGTCATTACAGGAAGTTTCAAAACAGCTCCAAAAGGTGATACTAGTGTACACAACTGCATAAAGAACGTCTTGGCATGATTCAGTAATTTCATGAAATGACACGGGTGATTGATTTATTGTTTTTGTAGGTCAAAAGTAAATTTGAGCTGTATAACTGCAATGGTATTATACAACTGTTCCAGTATTTTCAACCGAAAATAATACTCTCCCAGGCAAGCAAAGCAACTCTTTATTAGTTCCTCATTATTTATTGTTAGATAAATTATGAAGAGTTGGATTTGAGACTCATTTTATTCAAAATGGCTGTATGAGGCACACTGATACAGTGTATGTCGGGGCACAATTATACAACCTAAATCCTTTTTTGGTTCATTTTTTCATTATCTTTTATTTTTTTAACCATACACTCCTTAATCCAACCCTTTTCACGAAAATTTTCTAATATAAATTTTTATTGAAGTGAAATAGATCAATTTTTTTATATTAGAACATTTTATAGTATTTTTGCAAACAAAAAACGTACGAACTTAACCAAAAGCTAGTGCTAGTAGAACTAATAAAAGAAAAGGACGGTGCCTGGCAAATCTCGAATTTATATCGATTCTCCAGATAAAAAAGTATTTTCGACATGTTAAGTAAGAGAAACCAAATGCAGAACAGAAAAAGATAATTATATTATAAACAGAATTTTTAATATTTTATGTATAATAATTATCTTTAATTTTCTGTTTATAAATCTTTTTATAAGCAGAAAACCTGGTAATCTTTTCATCTTTCCTAAGAAAGAAGATAATGCGGAGGTTGAAATGCTAGATATGACAAAGTTACCACAGCCAACAATCAGACAAGAAACAGCCAGAACATCAGGTCATTATACATTTGATTTTGATTGCTTTAATATTGCTTAAAAATGAATTGTGGGTGATTTGAATTTCTATAAATAAATAGAAAATGATTTGCTAACTTATTTTCTATGGAAAATATGCATTGGTGTTATTTTGTCACCTTTTTTCTCAAACGTATCAAAGTGTCCCATGAAGTGTATCAATCTGCCCCGGTGATAGGGCACATGGATACAATGACTTTTTTGATTTTTTAAAATTACATGCAAAAATACTATATAAAACAATGATTGTATATTTTTATAACATACTACATAAGTTTTGCTATCACCACATGGAAAAAAGCGTTATTTTTTTTCTTCACACCAAAAAAATTCTTAGAAGAAAACTGTATCAATGTGCTCCAGTTCCCCCTGCATATTGCATTATTATATAGCAGCATTATACGCAAGCTGGTTGGATTTCTTATCTTAACTTTTATATCTGCTATGTATGTGTAAATTTAAGTTTGATACAAGTTTTTGAAGTTCACTACAGATTAACAACTGGAAAAAAAGAAGACTTTCACTGAAAACATATTATTTTAGAAAATATGAGTTTAAAATGTTATTTATCATGATTAATATTCCGTCATTGATCCTAGATTAAAATTTCAGAAATAATTGATTTCTTTAAACATTTTAAAGGTTAACTGGGCACAAAAGTATCGGTAAATTTAAATTACTTATCAATTAATTTTGATGATTATGCACACTAATTAATCGTACCATATCTCTGTGTATATTATATCATACTTTCATTTATGGTTCAACATTAACATTTTATTTCCCAAATTATGAATTCACGAAAATGTAATCTTCTAAAGATGTTTTTTCTGTACATATGAAACTATTATTGATGATTCTTTATATATGAATATGATATTGATATTCTTTATATATGAATTTTACAATCATTTAATACATTTTTAAAATATTTTGCCAATTATAAACAGATTAATTAAATCTGAATTTATAATTACTGTTTTCATTTTTTATATTTCCACTTAACCCTTTGCGGCGCAGTGGTTTCGTAGATATACCACTTAATTTTAATTCCCAAACGCCACATTCGCACCGGAATTTTGTTTAAAAAAATTACGGTTTATCGAATGCGTGATATACAGCGTTTTCTTATTTACAAATAAAGTTGTTTTCAAATTCCGGTGTCAGCCATTAATTTCAAAACTTAAGGAATTAATTTGCCCTGCGCCGCAAAGGGTTAAATCTATTATTTACGATATTATTTAGTATTTTGTAAAATAAATGAAATATACAAACTTTTGCAACAGAAATACAAGGATATTTTCGAACTGTAATATCTCCCCTCTCTCCTAATTCTTCAGTGTCAAGAAAATTGAAAAGATGCAGTAAAAAAGAAATCATCCATATATGTATATATATATATATATGCACTATCTACCAATAAGTATTTGGACACTTTTAATTTTTGTCATTTTGTCAAATATTTAAAAATATATTTGACGGATTCTTCTGGAACTTCAGGATTATAAAGATTATGTTTGACCTCATATTTATCAAAATCCATTTCATATGTTGGGCAACTAGGGGGCCGTCAAAAAAAATCAAAGAATAATAGAAATATTTGGGATCACCCTGTACATGATAATGCAGGAAACGATTTATAACTGCCGAATACAAATATGTGGATAATATACAACAAGTACACTGATTTTTGTAAGAATAGCATGCATATTCATGCATATAAAAATATCAAATCATTGCAGTAAATTACTGAAAGGAAATTTTGAATTATCTTATGCGAGTAAATACAATAATATTTAACATGCTATGCATACTAAATATTATGCATTTATATCGATAGATAACATATTGGGCTGCATAAAACAAGCGTATATTTTTCTAATGGTACATTCTTTAGATACATTTTTAATACTGCTGGTTTAATACGTCTACGGTTAGAAGTTTTTTGTAAATTATTTATTCGAATAGTTAGATTAACGAATAAAACATTTTGATAAAAAATATCCCAAATTCAAGATTAACAGTTGTCGGAAATTCATTTCCATTAGCAGAGAGTATTTTTAAATTTAACTATTTTTAACGTATTCTTTAATATTTGTGAATTCAATAGATCATATATAGGTCACACAACTAAATTAAAAAATGATCCAAATGTTAGTGGGAATTTCTTATTGGAAATTTTGAACTCTTTTATGCGTTTTATTGCAGTTACATTAAACATAATAAGTATTAAACATTTACATGTAGAGATCATATACAGTGTTGCGCACAACTAACAAAAACGTACATTTTCTCGACACATCATATTAAAAAAATAATTGGATTTTGAAACATGTTATGGGTTATGCATTTCCCAAATTGTTCTTTAGATGTTATCTTTCATCTTACAAAATGAACAGTAATTTTTTTATAGTATAGAAAATGTGTCGAAACTTGTTTCATAATCCATGATGTATGCATGATTTTTCGTTCTTGTATATAAATGTGAACGAAAAACAAGGTTAAAAAAGTAATTTATTAAAAAATTAATCATTATTACTGTTTCTTTATTTCCGTATAATAATATTAAATCTTTCAAGTAAGATTAAATTTGTAAAAGTAGAAGGACTTTTCTCAAAAACTAATATGACATAACAGCATTAGAAAATATAACGGAAATCTTCAGCGAAACCGACATATTTCATTTACGATGTTATTAAAATTGTTTTTTTTTTTCTTTACCGGACATTGCGACTTCATATTAAATTTTCTTCAGAAATCATTTTCACAAGATTCACAGAAAGAAAAAAAAAAGAAAGTTTTCGAAATAATAATTCCATTAAAAAAAAGAAAATCCACCCACAATCACCGACTTCAACCGCTCCAAGACGGATATAGGAAACAGCTTGTTAAATAAATTTATATTTATGAATAACACTGCATTTGTAAGAAAATATTAATTTAATACTATGAAAATTTGCGATATAGCAAAAACTTTGAACACATATTAGCAAAATTTCTTATAATATTATTGATATTTTTTTAATTCAAATTTCGGAATTACATAAATTTTTATTACATTTTATTACAAAAAAAATGTCATAGTGAAGAAAGGGGGACAAGGTTGAACATTTTTATTAGAAAATTAATTCATTTCTTACTTGTATTATATTTATTGCGTTCAAAATACAGTCGAGTCTCTATATAACAAAATCGATCGTTCAGTCAAAAAATTCGTTATATAGAAAAATTCGTTGAATAGAGAATGGCAAAAAAAATCATTTAATGTTTAAATTTTAAAATAGAATTGTTTTTGAGGTTTTGAATTAAGTTTTTGAAATATTTAACGGAATTTTTCCATAATATCAAATATTTTAGCCACTTTCCAGTGTCTTATTGATTATTTTCAAAATTATTATCTTATCAGAGAGAGTTATGCTTATCGTAGAAGCAATTTTATGCAGATGCAGTAGACAATAACCCCAGCATAGTAATATTCTTCATTCAAATGATCCCTCACAATAAAAAAGGCTCCGAGTCGCAGGTAAGAGAAACATCTATTCTAAACTCTAAAATCAATGAGAGATAATTTAGGTAGATGAAAACCTGCTAAAAAACGACTTTTTCAGCAACTGCCATCCTATCCCTTCCTAATTCATGCCTTACTATCCAAACCAAGAAACGAACAGCATTTTCAAGACCACAATGGAATAGTTTTATCTTTAGCATGCTTTTTGATAATTGCAAATAGCTCTAGTAGCAAGGATATATTTCAAACTTTTTCAAGAACACATGCTCGTTTTGGCTAAAACAACGTCAAGTGTGACCGGGGAAAAGGGATGCTTTTCTTGAAGGGGGGGGGGGGTTGAATGCCTTTTTTTAACATAAGGAATAAAGTAGAGTAATTTAGCTATGAGATCTAAATCAGAAATCAGCGAAAACAAGTTATTCTACAAATTATTTGAAGCGTTTTCTAAACATATGAAATAACATAAAAAAATCGTTAAATGGAGATATATATTTCGCTATATGGAGATTATTTTTAATGTAACCATGAAAAAAATGACCGTTTGCACAAAAAAAATCATTAAATAGAGAAATTCGTTGGATAGAGTTTCGTTATAGAGAGATTCGACTGCATTATGTAGTAAAAACAGCACATTTCTTCATTATATGAACTAGGAATCGAAAGTTTTCCAAGTAAATAAAAAAAGTTATGAGGCTTTAAAAATCTGAAAGATTTCTATTCAAACCTACCCTATGTAAGGGAACCTTTGAACAAGTAAGGGACATCTTTGAACAAATAAACAAAATATGGAAATATTGAGAACTTTTATAAAAAAAAACTGCATATGTTTCAGAAATATAAAATAATATGAATAAAATTAAATAATTACATTTTATTGAAATTCCTATTTTTTTTTTATTTAATCAAACTTAAATACATCAAAGCTGATGTCAAAACTCAGTTTTTAAATAGCACAGAGTTCCCCTCCCTTTATGTTTTGTTGAGAAAGCTCTTTTACTTTATCCTTGAAATACACCAATGTGATATCTGATGCTTTTGTAAAATTAAAAATTTTCATTCACTATTATTACGAAGAAACCTGACATAAAAAGTGCTCTTATTCATTAGGGAAAAAAAAGTTTGGGAAAGTGTATGTGGGAGAGAACAGGCTTTGTTAGACACGCCTGTTAAATCATGAATCGTTATTGTGAATCCAGAAATTTGAAATTATCCAAAGAATGAATGCCATCATTAATTTAGATTTGAACGTTTCCCATCGCTGACACATCCAGAGATTGTAAACTATGTGTGCAAGATTGTTAACAGTGTAAGTCCATATTCTTTGACATCAGTAATTAACCGCTTTTCATGTTAAAAAATTCAAAAATAATAATATTTAGATGCATCCACAACTCTTTGCTTCTTTACTCTTTACTTAAATTCCAATGGTGCCCCAACTTTTTTGTTCCATCGTGCTACATCACATGGAGTTTAACATTACAATTGTCTTCTTAATTTGGCTGAAGAATTTGAATAAAATTTTTAAACTAAAGTTAATGTCTTTACTTAAGTATTGGACAATAAATTAAAATTGTAAGGATACAAAATTGAAAAAAAAATCTTACAATTTTATTTTCTTAAGTTTAGATTCAAGAAGGAGAAAACTGCATGCCTTGTTTAAATAGTATTGTTCATACAGAATGATCCAGGTTTATATACTTATTGCATTGAAGCAGTAGTAATATATTGCCATATAATTTTTTTTAATAATTTACTTGAAGGAAATTATTTAGAGTGTTTCAAAGGTGCCCCCAGTTCAAACATACCCCCTCTCTCCTTCTTCATGTTCGTAATTTTCAAAACTTTTATAAATATTATATGCTTTTTAGGAAAAAGATTTTAATTAAACAAAAACGACAATCTGTATAATTTTCTTTTATAATTCCATTATTTATGAATCTGAAAACAAAGTATATTTTGAAAATATATTTTGAATGGAATAGAAAATATTTTACAAGCATCTAATAAATTAACAGAATAAACCTTTATAAGAAAACAAAAATATATATATATCATATTTAAAACGAATTTTTCATTTGAGATCTCTTTAAAACAACAACTGTCATTTTTGAAATGATATGTAAATATCGGTTTGATATTAAATTTCTTTAAGAATTTATAGTTGAAAAGTAAAGACAGATGTACCTCAAAGTAAGAAAAGTAAAAGTTTCGTAAGCAATTGATAATGATTAATAATCAATTAATTAATTTTTATTTTTATTCGTGTTTTTGAAAGATATTTTCCTGTGAATTTTTATAGATTCACGCTTGTTTATATTTTGATATAGGTTAGAAAAAAGCCTGGAAATTATTTATAATTACGTTGTGAAAGGATCTGTAATGGTACAAACATTTTTCTAGGATTTTTTCTTCTAGAATTTTTTCTGTCTTTTTAAGTAAAAAGCAATAACAAAAATTCACACAGATGTGCATTTGTACTGAAAAACTTAAAATCTGTAAGGTTACTAAAATTTGTTTAGGAAACTTGAATGCCTAGGATATTTTATGTAACCGCAACCAGATAACAGGTAAAATTTCAGTAATATTAATGCAATTTCATTAGATTTTTTTCTAAAGCTACAGATTTCTCAATCTTAGTAAAAACTAGTTTTGTAGATTTGCATTTTATTTATTATTTCGTATAGTGTACAAATAATATTTTGGTAAGCATACACATTTGTGTAATTTTACACCCTTAGATTTATAGAATTTTTTCTCTCACTGATCTAGTATAACAGTGTAGAAATTGTTTTTAATTGCAGGAATAATCAGCTACATTATATAAATGAAACTTGATTAGTTTCTAAAGAAAATAAGTAAAATAAATGGTATTAGACATGTATTTAAAAATAACTCAAAAGTGGGAAGCAGCTTAGTCGAAGCATAATTATAGACGAGTTATATTCTTTAGATCTGTCTTTTCAATATTAAAACTATCGAAAAAATACCGACTTTTAGCCAGAATTTAATTTTTAAAAATATTGATATAACAAAATTGAAAAACATAAAAGAAATTTTAAGAAAACCTGTCATATTTCATTTAACATATTAATAAAATTACTTTTTTTCTTTCATTTCATATGTACATTTGAACATTAATATTAAATTTTCCTGCAAAAAATGTTGCCAAAATGCGATTTTAAGAATTAAAAATAAATAAATAAATAAAAAGCTTTCAACGAAAAATGGAAATCTACCCACCATCACTCTTTTAACCTCACTCTCTATATAAAACACATAAAATGTAACTTATAAAATAATTTCAGATATATGAATAATACATCGCTTATACCAAAATAATATTATATTAATACAACAGAACATGCGAGTATGTTGCCATTCCAGTCATCAGGTTTCCATGTTATATTACACAAGTATATTTTATACTCGATTTTTGAAATTGCACATTTATCTTCTTAGCCGAAAAAGGCCATGTAATTTTCTGCTAAAAAAGTAATTATAAATAAAACATGCCTTTGAAAAAAATTTACAAAAAAGTTCTTAACGTAAAAAATGTGAGCTTTCCAATTTTATTTTACAACTTAGTATTAATGAAATTTAAATCAAAGTTCATATTTAATTAATAAAAAATTATGTTCGCAAAGCAAGTTTAAAACTTATGCAAATCTCTCTTTTGAGATTTTTATAGAAGGCCAATTTTTATCTTTATACATACATACTTTTTAATTTTACATTTTTTAAAGAATATACTGTTGAAAATCAAAGATAAATACATGGCGCAGAAATACCTTTGACACGTTTTAAAATAATATATATACTGCATTAATTGTGGTACAAAACTGCGATTTGGACAGAAATTCTTCTCATAATGAATTTTTTTTTCAAGTGAACAAAAATAATTAATTCCAAACTTCGTTTATATATAACACCACTTGTGTATTAGTTTTATTTTAAAATGCCTTCTGAGGTTTTTCAAATTACATTTGACACTGTGACACAGAAATCACGACTCTCAGCGAAAAGGCAGAAAGTGTATTTTTCTGCTATTTGCTGGCATTGAAGTAGTGAAGACGAGAATAACGTATGTGATCCAGTCAATTCTGCAATCAATGCTAGCGAACATCTGGATTGAACTGGAATTCGTTTGTAAACTGCAAAAAAAAAAAAAAAAATCTGTAAAGGTGCTAAACCTTTTCTAGGAAACTGGGATTCCAAGAACTTTTCCTGTAACGGTAACAGAAAAAATTCAAGTTTCAGAATCGAAATTCAAGTTTCACAATCGATTACATGAATTTTTCCTGTTATCGTTACATGAAAAGTTCTTGGAATCCCAGTTTCCTAAAAAATGTATAGTACCTTCACAGTTTTTTTTTTTTTTTTTTTTTTTTTTTTTTTACAGTGTGTGTGGGTTGAAATATGAAGAGGCAAGTACGCTAATTTATTGCGCCAAAAATTACTCTGTAACTAATTTTTACTAAATAAAATTATCTACAAATAGTTGTCTTAATTATTTATGATTTTTAGATAATTTAACCCTTTATGCACCGACGGTACTTTAAAGTACCATTGAATAAAGCTTTATGCAAAACTTATTTATTCTGTCTATTAATAAAAGTTTTTTATTCTTTCTACACAAAACACTCTTCTCAATCAAATTGAGATAGAATAGAGAAACAGTCGATGCTAAATATTTTCAAAAATTGGTAGTTTTGTTATACATGTTTATAGATATGTCTTTTCTTTCTATAAATGAAATTATATGAAACATATTCAACTGTAAACGGGTTTCCATTTATATAGAGCAGAGGTTCCCAAAGTGTGCTCCGCGGAGCCCTTGGGGCTCCGCCTGAACTTTCTAGGGGCTCCGCGGCGTTCCAGGAAAATAAACAGAACATGAAAAAAAAAATTAGCATATTGTAAGTAAAAGATTTTCAAAAGTATGTAGGAATTTGTGTGTGTGTGTGAAAAATTAATATATCTATAATTGGATTGAAAGAATACAATAATACACATTAAAACAGTTATAATATTCGCATTATTCATGTATCTGCTTTCTGTATAATATTTTTGTTTAAATTGTTTGATTTTAAGTTTCTGCATTTAATGAGTTTTAAAAATTCGATTTAAAATAAGCTACAAGAAATAGTATTCTGAATCGAATGCACAACGTGAAACGAAATAGAAAAGGCCTCCCAGTGCTGTTAACTCTGAGTGCCGAAGAAAAGGGAGAATACCGCTCATATTCAAAATATTAGAATAATTGAGAAAAAGTAATAAGAAAAAATTATTTGTCATTTATTTATTTTTTATACTAAGTAAATGCAATTAAATTTCTTATAAATTAAATCTGGAATGTTTAGATAAGATTTTAACATTTATAAAATATAAAATACAGCACAATAAATTAGGTATACAGCTTCCTTAAACACACCAGAATATTAGAATAAAATTTAGATTGGTTCAAAATATTAGAATATTTTATTTTACGCAACAATATTGCCTTATGAATATGAAGTAAATGGTAGTTAATATTTTGTAGCATTCCCTTTAGCTTTCATAACAGCGTACAATCGATCTTGCATACTATATACAAGGTGTTTACAAACATTTCTATCAATATTAGCCCAAATACACTTTATACGTGCCACTAACTCAGTTTTACTTGAAGGAGGATTTTCTTGAAGTTTTTTCTTCATTATGCACCATAAGTTTTCGATGGGATTAAGATCTGGTGAATTTGGTGGCCAAGGAAGTACCTTAATGTTGCGTTGGCGGAACCAATTCTTAGTTGACACCGAGGTATGCGGGGACGCTAAATCTTGTTGAAAGATGAAATCATCTTCAAATAAATCTTCTGATGATGGAATCATGTAATATTCTAAAATTTCTTGATATATCAGAGAGTTAACCTTTTCGTAGACGATGCATAACTTTCCAGGTCCTTATGCACTCATACAACCCCAAACCATGACACTAGCAGCAAATTTTACGGAACGTTTAAGGCATTCTTTATCAAATGCTTCTTGCTTCATTCCTCAAACTCGAATACCTTGATTACCATATGAAACACAAAACATACTTTCATCACTAAATAATATATTTTTCCAATCTTCATTGCTCCATAAACGTCTTGATTTACACCAATTCAATCGTATACGCTTTTAAATTGCAGTCATGAGAGGTTTTGTTTTCGGTACACGAGATTCAAATTTAAATTTATGGAGACGTCTTAATGTTGTCGATGTAGAAACTTCAACTCCTTCTTCTTTCCATTTTCGGTGCAAGAATCGCACACTTTTAAAACGGTTTTTCTTAACTATACGCTTCAGTTTTCTGTCATCTCTAGCAGATGTTTTTGGTTTTCGGCCACCATTTCGGCGATTATTTTGAAATTTTCCAATTTTTGAATATTGTGATAGTATTTTACTAACGCTCGATTGCGAACAATGTAAATAATTCGCTATAAAACAAATCAACCATACGAAGTTTAGTAGATTCAGGAATATCACTCACACGGCCCATTTTAAGACGAAAAAGAAACAAACTGCAAAAAAGAATACTGATTTTAAATAAAATAGTCTGAATTTAATCAATGATGCCACCAGTTAAGAATTGGTAATAATTAAAGGAGAATTAATGTGAAATATTCTAATATTTTGAACCACTTGAATAAATATTCTAATATTTTGACTTTTCAAAATAATTTTTTTTTTTGCAATTAATCTTTTCAAAAATGATATTAAATTTAAGATAACAAGTAAGTTTAATCAACAATAAGTTCTTAATAAAAATATCGTTTGCATATTTTCATTAAAAGACATTAAATTACCAAACGATATTTTCAATTTCTAAAAAAAAGGTAATTATTCTAATATTTTGAATATGAGCTGTAGTTTTGTTTGTTGGGGCTTCTCCTATTCATATGTTTATACTTAATTCTTTTTTTCCTGGTAACAAGGTTTCTGAATAAATTTTTAGAAAGGTATCCATGGTCATTTCGAAACTCTGATAGATTCATTTGAGAATTACTTTCCAGCTGTTCAAAATCAGATGCTGGGCGATTTTAAATGGGTACTAAATCCATTCCGTGTAAAAAAAAAATCACACAGCTTAAGCTCTGAAAAATACGAAACTCTCATTGATTTAACATCTCAAAGCGATCTAGAAATCTCTTCTCAAAGCAAACCTATCCCTGAGTTTTCGTGTCAATTGGCAGATTAATACAAAATATTGCCAAGCAGAGCAAAATTAATTTTATTCCCATTTTCAACGACATATCTGTGTGAAGCTGAATTCTCCACTTACACAAATATCATAACAAAATACAGTAACCGGTTAAATGCAGAATCAGACATTGGCTTACATTTTTCGAAAATTTCACCAGATATCAAAAGACTGTGGAAAACAACTCAAGCACATTTTTCACATTAAACTTTTATACATTATTGTTCGTCAAACTGTATGCAGAATAAACAAAACCGTCAGTATTTAATATTTGTATATATTGCATATTGTATTATTTTTTATTTTTGAGTTTTAATTTCCTTAAGCTGTTTATTTTATTTTTATTAAATTTTACTTATTTAAATCTTCTATCTCAGTTTTCGAAATTGTATATAATTTTTAAAATAATGTCTGTCGCTTAAAACGTCTTTTTTAAAAATATCTTGTATCATTTAAAATCCTACACCAGATTAACTTGTGTGTAATGAGTGTATTTCTTTTTCTTTTTATATTTTTAATTTTTTAATCTGTTTATATTATTTGTATTAACTTTTAATTATTTAAAAATTTTTATACTGTTTTTTATAGTTAAGTAATGTTTGTCGCTAAAAACATACTTTTTATTGCATCTTCTATCATTTAAGCCCCTCATTAGATTCATATTACATTTATGTACATTGTATATATATATTTCTTTTTATATATAAATTTAAATTCTTTAAACCGTTTATGTTATTTGTGTATTTAAATTTTTGGTACTGTTTTTCATTGAACAGCATCGTTTGTCGATTAAAATGCCCCCTTTTTGTAATATCTTGTATCATTTAATAAACCCCTCAATAAATTCATTTAATAGTTACATACTTGTGTATATAGTTTTTTTTTTCTTTTTGTAACTTTGACTGCTTTAATCTATTTATTGTATTTTTATAATTATTTAGTTTTTTTTTAAATGGTTTATGCTGTTTTACATAATTGTACTTAATTTTATAAGCAATTTATATTGCTCAAAACGCACTTTTTTTAGCGTCTTTTATCACTTTACAACACCTCTTAAAATTTTTTTTAATTGATCTCTGCCACATTTTTCAATAAGAAAAAAGTCTGTAGCAATTTAAAAAATATATTCGTTACATTTGTCATCACACGAAGAATTTAAAATTTTGCGCCACCCCTTGCTTCAACATTTTATCAGTGGGTAACCGCCATGATATAAATTTAATCCCATCTATGTATCCCATTGTGTTAGTAAAGTTTTTCTACTAGTATCAGTTCGTTTAACTCATTAGTGTCTAGCGTCCCAATTTTGGGACAGTTTTAAAATATTCGAGTAAGCACATTTTACACCAGTAAAAAAGAGGATAAATAAATACTTTCTTTCTCGAGGCAAAGTCCTCGATAAATTATGATAAAAGTTATGCTTGCTTTAAAAGTGGTGAGAAAGTGCAAAATTTGAATTTTAACGAAGAAAATAATTCAGGCATTAATGGGTTAACATATGTAATTTTTAATTGCATAGCGGTTTTGAGACAAAAACAATGACGAAAAAAACTTTCTTTCAAAACTATAATTAATAGCCAAATTATTTAAATGAAATAGTAAAAAAAGTTAACAATGCTGCATTTAACAATAGAGCTTATAGATTTCGCGCCGTCCATTTAAATACTAAAACGATGATCTGCCTCTAAATGTATTTTTTTAATGGTTCAAAAAATGAAGCTGAGAGGCGACTAATTTTCGTTGCATGTTTAAAAGTACTAGAAACTTAAAGGAGGAAAAATATTCTATAATCGCATGATTTTTTACGGGTAGACGAGACATGCGGAAACATGTTACATAATTAATCATGGGTGACTGGTTCTTTCTTTCTTTCTTTTCTTTCGTTCTTTTTTTTACGCGAGTAACCTATTGGAGTTATACAAAAGTATCTCTCTGCAAACGAAAACTGCAAAACTTACCTTTTTTTTCTCAGTGTGTGTGTGGTTTTCGCCATAATTAATAGTCGTTTTACGTAAGCCCCAATGCAATGCATAATCCAAACATGGTTACCATTTTGATTTTTAATTCCGATTTCTTACTGGAAATCCCAAAAGAATATTTCTTATTTTGAAAATAGATATCATTAACCCCGAAACTCTGTTACTTCAACATAGCTCGGGTAAAAAAGAGTTTGTTTTCCTCGTCACTAAAAGCTTTCAGAAATCAACAAAATACAAAAAAATACAATAAAAATTTTTAACTATAATTTTTGTAGTATTTGAAGTAAATATTTCGATTATACAAAGTAGATATTTTAATACAAAAAAAAGTTTTAATCCTCATTTTTATTTTATTGTGTCCAATAATAGTAATATTAAATAAAATTGTTAAAGGGTTATATAATAGAAAGTTGTTTTTTAAAATTTCTATTATAAATTCAGTACTTCTTCATCAGGAAAGGGCCAAACTGATAATCTTAGTCCAATGTTGGAAATTACTGGAATTTTATCCAGAAATTTTTTTTCTGCTTAATAGACATAAAAAACATTAATTTGTAAACCATAAAGTATCGTTGTGTTCAGGGGCTCCGCCTCAGAAATTCTTGCCAAGAAGGGCTCCGCGAGTTCAAAAGTTTGGGAACCCCTGCTCTAGATATTTAACAGAACGACTAAAATCTCAAGACGGTTTCATTAATATGACTGGTCTGTGTATAAAATACAATATGCAAAAAACAAATTAAATTTAAAAGTGCGTATCAAATTTTAAAACGTACTCTCCAGCAATTATTACACACAAACAATAAAGTAGACGGGTTTTTTTTGTGTGTTCTAAAAATTAATAAAAAAACTCTATAAATGGTCTCTTTTAACGTGATTGTAGTGAATTTCAATGATTTATATCAGCTTCAATGCATTTGATCTAGTGTATTTTTATTAAAATTCTCTTCAAACGATTTTTCCCTCATACACCATAATTTATTCGAATTCTTTTGAGTGTCCCTGTAAATGAACCACTTACAGTACGTACTTCATGTGTTTTACAAAACATGAACTGGAAACCCTAAAAAAGCTTCGTCGATTGCCTGAAAATCCGAGTATATTTAAGGGAATTAGAGCGTAGACAGATAGACAGACAAATCGAATGCATAAGCACTTTTCAACTTTATTGTGAAAGATCTAAAAAAGAAAAACATACAATTTTAAAGAAATTTCGTACTTTATTTTCATTATTGTTTCATTAGCATAATATTTTTAACACGATATATCCTAACACATATTGCAAGATAAAATAAAGCAAATTTTAATTAAAGACATATGGTTACCTAGTCGTAAAAAGAAAACAGAAACAAAAAAATTAACAAAAAGAACAATACAATATAATACAGAAAAAAGGAAATATATTTAAAAAAAGATTTCGTTTTTTAACTATTTTGTGAGGAAAATTTACGTATTTTTATTAAAGAATAATGAATTATCATTAGTTTTGAAATAACTAAAACTAATTTAGCATAATGTAAAATATAATATTGAATTCTTAAAATTTTAAGACAATATAAAACTATCAAATTAAATTTCTTTTAAAATATCTCAATAAATATGATATAACAATGGGAGTTTTTGCTTTTCAATATAGTCACAATAAAGAGAAACAAGTGGATAAGTGTGGTCGCAGATCGCACAAAGGGTTATGTTTATTATTTTTTTTTTCAAAATACCATATCCTTTAACTAATAAAGCCAAATTGTTAATTTATAACTGTGAAAATCCTTACATAAATAATACACAGTATAAAAATATCTGTAAAGAAAGTGGAATTCCTAAAATATTTTATGTAACGGCAACAGCAAAAATATATATAACAGATACAGATTTGTACTGAAAAAAAATCTGTAAAGTTACTACTATTATTATAGGAAACTGGGATTCTAAGAATTTTTCATGTAACTGCAATCCAGGTTACAGATAAAATTTTAGTAAGATAACTGTAATTTTAATAGACCCGTTTGTAAAGTTACAGGTTTTTGAAGCTTTACAAAAATCAGTTTTGTAGATTTACATATTTGCTTGTACAGTGTATAGATAAAGCTTTAGTAACCATACAGATTTCGGCAAATTTACATCTGTAGAGTTACAGATTTCTTTTGCAGTGTAGTACCAACAAATTTAATTTTTATAAAATTATAAAAGGAATTATTTATTTTAATGAAATAAAAAAAGGAATCCAAGTGGTATATTAGTCGCAAAACCTGGTTTGCCCAGAAATGTTATAAATGCTAATAGTATGTTACACAAATTAGCCGAACTTTGCTCATCTGAACGTTTTCATATTGTCAATTATTCTTATCAGTGTCTTCAAGTTTATGTGAAAAACACAATTTTTCAGTCATTTATGGCAATTTGATGTTTCTCATTTAACAAAAAAGGAAGTTTTTTGTGAATAATAAAATAATAAAATAATGAAAAATTGCGACTAATTTATGCTCGCGAGGGTTAATTAGAATAAGAAATCATTTGATAAACTTAGTATATAATATATTTTTAATTATTATATCAGTGTATTATATTAATTCATTACTTACGAGCATTTTTTAATTAAAAAAAATATATATTAATATTTTTTAGATAATTTTTCACGGAAATTTTGAATCTGTCTTTTAAATTTTAATACTGAAAAGATTAAATATTTTTTAATATTTTTATACATTGTAAACTGATTTTTAATCTTTTCAATAATTATTAACGTTTAAATAAAAAAAAACCTTTGTTGTTGCATATAAATTACTATAAATAAATGTAAAAACCCAAACTAAAAAATATTACTATTGTCTGAATTTTGTCTCTTCTAATTATAATAGAAAACATTATTTAAACGTCATTATAAGCATAAGAAGAAAACAAAGAAAATTTTAATGCAGTTTTTTAGAATGTGTCTGTAATTACAGAAGTTTGTAATTTTGTAAGGTAAGTAAGTCTGTAATTTCTGGTTGGTTTGTAAGTCTGTAATTACAAACTTCTTTAATCGCTGTTAGAATTTTATAGGAAATATGTTATAAAATATTTATTTTAGTTAAATCATTTTATTTCTACCATAGGATTTTTTATTTATAACGCATAGTCTATGCTCATATATATGAAATACCATAAAAACAAAATAATAACACTATTATTTCATATGTTATCATAATTTGAGATCGATAAAAATATTGGTAGAATTTTTGATATTTTTATAGATTATAAAATAATTTTTAAAATTTTTAATAATTATTAACTTTTAAATAAAATAAAAATCCTTACTGTTGTATATAAAATGAATATAAAATTATAAAATAATGTGAAACAATTTATGAACTGTTTTCTTTGTACGATTAAGTTTATAATGTTAATATTTAATTTATTATAAAATATTACATAATATATATTATTTTAATATATATATATATATACATTAATATTTTGTTGTTAATATTTTAAAAAGTTAAATCAAAAATTCTTTTGATGATTCAAATATTTGTAGGTCCTTTTTAAAATAAATTCAAAAAGATTTTCTTTAAAAAAATGTAGGCTATTTTTGACAATTTCTTTATTTTAAGGGGGTCCGGGACACATTAAAAAAATATTTTATTGAATTAAGATGTTGCAATTTTTTGTGATGATTAAACATACCATTTTTAAACAAAATCACATGATAAAACTGTAACGTTACATACACGTTGAGTGTCATTTGTAACGATTGGTTGGTCGTGGTGGAGGTTAAATGCAGACATACTCAGTAATTAAGATAAAACAACAAAGTTTATTAAAATGATGAGGGCTGAAGGGAAGTGGAGCAAGTCTTAATTTTACACAACTGAGAATGCTATGAAAAAGCTAAACACATACTCACAGGCCCCGGACGAGCTCAATCGTGGCACCTTCTAACACTTCTCACTATCTCTTGGCTGAGCTACTAGATAAAGCTTAATTAGACAGCCCGTGGCTGTGTGTAATTCTTTATTCACAAATAATCAAAATGAAACTACTATGAAGTTTCTTACCCCGGCCAACTCTCAAGTCAACTATCGAAACTCCTTTACACTTCACTGGAGGCCCGCTGCTACTTTCAATCGGCTAGCACTTCGCTGAACAATATCTCACTTCGCTATCTAACGCCACAGATACTCACACACTGGCTAACGCCACAGATGCTCTCTCGCTGGCTAATGCCAGAGACACTCACCACACACTCACACCCAAGCTTTTATATGCTGCAAACTGAGATACTTCACATTAACATATTACTAATAACCGCGAGCTAACTGCAGAATCCGAAAGAGCACACACACTCTAGAAAGTTAAAGTAAAAGAGAGGATAGATGTCGCTTTTACGCTTACACATGTTAAATTATTGACGTCACGATCTCAGAAATACTAGAGTGCCTTTATGACAAAGGTCACTCCCTCACAACCCCCCCCCCCTCGGATTCCGCAGAGAAAAAGGACTGGGCCAATTGCATGCCCAGGACTTTTTCTTGTTATAAATTTCGAACCGTAAAAATAACACAATGATGGGTGAAATTTAGCGCCGAAATATAACTTTTAAAATATTAACTTTAACCCATCACAACCAAAAAACCTCAGTTTGCCTCAAAAATTCACATATTCAATCCAATCATTCTTCTATCTTACAAATAGCCTCCGTAAAACTTCCAAAAACTCGTAAAACTTTCAAAACTAATTACTTCTTCCTTCAAAACAGCCCACTCCCCTGGGAGTGCTAAAATTTCTCAAAACACTAAACTTCCGAAATTTTCCTCAATATTGCAATACAACTATAATTTTACCAAAAATTTCTCCATAACTTTCCTAATACTAGAATTCGCACCAAGTCCAAAAAAGCCAATGCGCAAAAATTTTCCTCATCCAAATTCCGAACTCATCTAAAATTAAATTTACTTCCTACTAAAATAACCCTGCTACTACGTAATACCTACATATCCATTAGCCAATGAACTAACTCCCAAAATTCTTCAGAACTTAACTCCACTTTAACAATAATTGGGGCACATACGTACAGCGTCACATCGCTGTGCTTATGCAACAATAAAAAAAAATATCAAAAATACAAAATGACGTCATCATGCTCTTCATCTGTATTAACTAAATGAAAAATAGCAGAATCAATACATAACACAGGTATACTTCCCTGCAAGAAAATCACATTAATATTCAATTTTAATACAATACAATTTCAAATTCAAACGCAGCTTAAAACTTCGCAACTTGCGGAAACCATTCCCAACTAAAGTACAAACGCAACTCATAAAACACGAACGATAAGAAGAAAGTTAATTCATTAAATGTTAGTATAAGAGATAGAAACGCGTGTCAAGGACTTCTTGACCGCAAAACACGTGCGCACCTGAACCGCGGCGCGTGTACAAAATAACCCAAATTACTATCTGTACTTTCTGAAAATTTAAACATATATTAACATACATTTTATAACACATGAACAATATAACAATATAATAACATTTTTAACAGATAACATAACAATTTAACAATAGATCCAGAATTTTTAAAAGCAGTTAAGACCAAAATCTCAAACATACATAAAACTAACAATTTTGCAAACAAATTTTGAACACAATTAAGCACTAAACGTGAGTCCGTCAAAAAATTCCAAAAATTGGCCAAAAATACAAAACAGTCTCTCTGCTTTCCATTCCAACTCATAAAACACGAACGATAAGAAGAAAGTTAATTCATTAAATGTTAGTATAAGAGATAGAAACGCGTGTCAAGGACTTCTTGACCGCAAAACACGTGCGCACCTGAACCGCGGCGCGTGTACAAAATAACCCAAATTACTATCTGTACTTTCTGAAAATTTAAACATATATTAACATACATTTTATAACACATGAACAATATAACAATATAATAACATTTTTAACAGATAACATAACAATTTAACAATAGATCCAGAATTTTTAAAAGCAGTTAAGACCAAAATCTCAAACATACATAAAACTAACAATTTTGCAAACAAATTTTGAACATAATTAAGCACTAAACGTGAGTCCGTCAAAAAATTCCAAAAATTGGCCAAAAATACAAAACAGTCTCTCTGCTTTCCATTCCAACTCATAAAACACGAACGATAAGAAGAAAGTTAATTCATTAAATGTTAGTATAAGAGATAGAAACGCGTGTCAAGGACTTCTTGACCGCAAAACACGTGCGCACCTGAACCGCGGCGCGTGTACAAAATAACCCAAATTACTATCTGTACTTTCTGAAAATTTAAACATATATTAACATACATTTTATAATACATGAACAATATAACAATATAAAAACATTTTTAACAGATAACATAACAATTTAACAATAGATCCAGAATTTTTAAAAGCAGTTAAGACCAAAATCTCAAACATACATAAAACTAACAATTTTGCAAACAAATTTTGAACACAATTAAGCACTAAACGTGAGTCCGTCAAAAAATTCCAAAAATTGGCCAAAAATACAAAACAGTCTCTCTGCTTTCCATTCCTTCACATTGCTACCACATATATGCACTCTAATAGAAATTTAATAAAGAACATTATCACCCAATCATAGAGGTGATTCACTGCTGGCCGGCTTCATACTACAGGATGGCTTTCTCCTCTTGTCCCAGAAACCTTGTACGAAGGATCTTTCGTCATCAGAACTGTACGGTGACGCCACAGTTGACTGTCGTGCCTGCAGCCTGGTTCTGAATGGATGCCGTGGAATACTTGTAGGTTCCGCTCGACGACTCTGCTCTGGCCGGTTCGCTGGGGTCACTCCATGGCGAGATTCACACTGTTGATGCCGGTAATCTGAGCGTTGTCTCCTCTTTCTAGATGAACCCGAAGTTACTGAAGATCCTAGACCACGTTTCTTTCCGGACCTATGCTGTTTCTTATTGGGCAAAAATTCCGACTTTAAAGTCCTTTTAACAGTTTGGCGAGTGTCCATCTGAAATCTTTTCCGGGAATTAAGTACCGAAGATGGTGAACTATTAGATAATTTGTGTTTCTGAGGTTGCTGTCTAATAAGTGGAGGAACGGGTTAGTTTATAATCTTTTGCCTTTTATGGCACACAGAATCTGATGTATTTGACACAGTTCTCTTATTTTTATTATCATACTGTGCTCTCGGATTGATAGACTTTCTACTTTCAACAACAGTTTTTAGAGCTGTTTGACCAAATTTTCTTCTTGAATATTGATGAAAAGAATTAGATGAAGAAGTGCTGGACTCGGGACACTCATTGGATCGGGAATTTCGCGAAACACCACTCGACATATGAGAACCTTCACTACCATTTTCTCTAAACTTATAAACTCTAACCTGATCCAGATTAACAGTCATTCTTTCACCATTGACATCAACAACCAAATTATTATTTCGAACTTCCAAAACTTCAAACGGACCTACAAACTTCGGACCAAACTTAGCTACTCTCTTTTGACGACTTGAACTTAACCAATGCTTTTCTATCAACACAAAATCTCCAACTTTCACTTCTAACTCCCTTCTACGCATATTATAATACTGAGCTTGCTTTTCTTGCGCTTTTCCCATCTGAACCTGAGCTTCCTTAACCAACCTCTCAATATCCTGGCACATGTACTGACTTTCCGCATCTGACACCATAACTAGCCTTTGGAATGGAGTAATGACTTTTCTACCCAAAAACAATTCAGCCGGCGTTTTCCCCATCGACTCGTGAACTGCCGTACGAAGTGCGTATGCAAAATGCTGAAGAAACTGGTCCCAATTTGCATGATGAGAACCAACATACGAAGAAATCATTTGAACTAATGTACGATTTACACGTTCAGCCATATTAGACTGAGGACGATACGGAACAGTAAAAGAATGATCGATCTCCAGCTTCTCACACAAGGCCTTAAATATATCAGAAATAAAACAAGGGCCATGATCGCTCACTACCCTAATTGGTGCACCATATTTAGAAATATAATTATCGAAAAATGCATCGGCAACTGCAGGTGCAGAAGCCTTCGTGAGGGGGACTAACTCTACCCATTTACTAAAATAATCAACTATAACTAGTACAAATCTATATCTTTTAGGATTAGACAATGGATAAGGACCGATTTAATCTACACCTACACATTCATTAGGAAAATTTACTTTAATAGGAATTAATTTGCCAGCTGGACTTACATTTTTATAATTATAACGTTGGCATGTGCTACAGCTGGAGACATAAGCGCGCACTGCTTCCCGCATTTTAGGGAAGTAGCAGGATTCACAAATTCGAGCATAAGTTTTCCTGATTCCTAAGTGACCTGCTAATGGATTATCATGAAATACTTTCAAGATGGCCTTACGAAGACTAGCCGGAATAAAAACTCTTAATTCACCACGTGAATTTACAATTTTAGAATAAAAAAGAAGACCATCGATAAGCTTAAAAGATTGGGACCATTTCTCAAACATAGGCACATCTACGCTCGGGACATCATCAGGATTTTCCAAATAACGATACAAACTACCAAACTCTTCATCTTGCTTCTGTTCCCTTATCAACTGCTCTCGTGACCTTAACACCAACGAAGACAATGCACAACACTTAACTTCCTCCGTGACCTCTAAACCACCATGCGGGTTTCGTGACAAAGCGTCCGCTACCGCATTCTCCTTGCCAGCCCTATTTTCTATAACAACATTATACTCTGCTAACTTCAAACACCATCTGACCATACGAGACGATAAACTTTTTCCATTAGTTAACTTAGTCAAAGCTGAATGATCCGTAATGACTTTAACCGGTATATTAGTGAAAAAACAACGAAATTTATTCAAAGCCCAAATTACTGCAAGACACTCCCTTTCCGTAATCGAATAATTCCTTTCCGCTGCATTTAAAATTCTCGACGCAAACGCTATAGGTCGACCTTTCTGTGCTAACATCGCTCTAACCCCCACTGCACTCGCATCGCAATACACTTCAAACTGAGACGAATAATCGGGGTGAGCCAAAACAGGAGGGGAAACTACTGCCTCTTTTAATAATTCAAACGATCTCTGAGCCGCTGATGACCATACAAACTTCACCCTTTTCCTTTTTAAATTATACAACGGTTCACATAACTCTGAAAAACGTGGGATGAACTTGGCAAACCAAGCCACCATTCCTAAAAATGTCGCCACTTCCTTACTATTTTTGGGGGGACTCATTGACGTAATTGCCTCAATTTTCACATTATCTATATTAATACCATCACGCGTAATTTTAAATCCTAAATACTTTATCTCTTTTCTCAAAAATTTACATTTTTCTAATTTAACTGTTAACCCAGCATCTCTTAACAACGTAAATACTTCCCTCAATAATCTTAAATGCTCTTCAAAAGTAGCTGCCATTATAATTATGTCGTCCAGGTAGACCAAGACACCCTTACCAAGCAAAGGTTTAAGGATATTATTCATGGCCTTCTGGAACGTTGCTGGCGCTCCCGATAAACCAAAACTCATTCTCTTAAAAGCAAAACAAGCGTTCCGAGTAATAAACGCAGTCTTAGGTATGTCCTCCGGCTTCATTACAATCTGAAAATAACCTGACGTAAGATCTAACATTGACATATAATTCGTACTCGTTATATTAGCCAAAATGTCATCAATAACTGGAATAAGATACTGAGGGTACTGCGTTATCGCATTTAACTTTCTATAATCTACTGCAAACCTATATGCCTCTGGATTATCTAAACTTTTCCCATTATTTTTACGACATAACACTACTGGAGATGCAAAAGGAGACTCAATCGGCATTATAATATCGTCCGCTAGCATTTTCTGAATATGATAATCAATAATACTTTGTTTAACTTTATCATAACGATATGGTTTACTAGCAACAGGTGCTTTTAAACCAGTATCAATCTCATGCCACGCAACATGTGTTAAACCCGGTTTATCAGAAAAAACCTCTCCAAATTCATTCAAAAACTTATTAAATTCCTCCTTCTCGATTTCACTTAACCCTGACTCCTCCAAATTAACTGACACTGAAACATGCTCTTTCTTACTCACATTCTTATCATTATACACTATTAATGACTTTTTAAAGAAAACCAAACTAATTCCTCTATCCTTCATATAATCCACACCAACTATACAATTCACTGTTAATCCATCTAACACACAAAACTCCCAACATGTCTTAACTGAACGAATTTCAACTTCCAATTCTACTGAACACCTCCCTGTGCCGACTGAACCACCAGACTTGACCTCTTCAACTTCTTATACGAAAAATATTTCCGATAACAATCAAAAGAAATGAACGACTTATCTGCCCCTGTATAGAAGACACTCTTAACGACAATACCATCTAACACAATTAACACTTCAGGTAACTCAACCGGATTAATAGTAATTTTATTCAAACTCACAGAAGGCTTTTCCGATTTAATCTGTGACTGCATACCTTCCGAAATACAGTCACCTACCAGTTTAACTGACCCGACCTCTGAACACATCTCTTTTGCATTGACCTATTTTCCAAATTCTCATCCGAAATTAATCTCCTTACTTGCGAAGAAACATTCCTGTCCCGTACTCCCCCTCTCCGATCATAACCACTATTCTGTCTATTTCCATACATATTTCTCTCACCACTTCTAAAACTATTAGCACCACCACAATTCCTATTACCATTACTCGTATTCGACATATTACGACCAAATCCATCATTTCTATTACGCAAATTATTATCCGGAAATCGCTGTCCCCTTCTCAAAAAATTACGATCCCCCTCATTTCTCAAATTACTATCCGCGACAGGTCTCTGACGAGGGCTACGCAAATCCCGTTGATACGAGCTATGCCGAGTCTCATACTTCGATAATATCTGATGCATTTCTGCAAAATTCTTCGGTGCTCTAACTTCAATAAAGTCCTGTATATTCGGATTAAAAAGAGGAAAAACAATGTCCAACAATTCCTCAAATGTGATATCTAAATCTAATTTATTTTTTAGTTCCAGCTTACGAAGATAAAATTTTGAAGCCGACTCATAAATATTCTGCTTATTACAATAGAACTCTTTTCTCAAAATACTTTTATCTTTAATAGGAGGAAATGCCTTCTTTAACTCAATCACAGTTTGTTCAAATCTTTTCGCTTCATCAGTAATCAAAAACTTTCCTATGTTCTCTAACCACAAAAGTGCTTCGCCCTTCAATGAGCATCTAAGCACTACGTATCTACTTTTATCAGGTATATTATTGAACAAAATATAATCATCTAATTTAACTAAAAATTCACTAATATCACCCTCACCGGTGAAATACACCCGTGGCACAATCTCACAATGTCCGATGTTTCGTTGGGCGCCATTTGTAACGTTATATACACGTTGAGTGTCATTTGTAACGATTGGTTGGTCATGGTGGAGGTTAAATGCAGACATACTCAGTAATTAAGATAAAACAACAAAGTTTATTAAAATGATGAGGGCTGAAGGGAAGTGGAGCAAGTCTTAATTTTACACAACTGAGAATACTATGAAAAAGCTAAACACATACTCACAGGCCCCGGACGAGCTCAATCGTGGCACCTTCTAACACTTCTCACTATCTCTTGGCTGAGCTACTAGATAAAGCTTAATTAGACAGCCCGTGGCTGTGTGTAATTCTTTATTCACAAATAATCAAAATGAAACTACTATGAAGTTTCTTACCCCGGCCAACTCTCAAGTTAACTATCGAAACTCCTTTACACTTCACTGGAGGCCCGCTACTACTCTCGCTAGCTAATGCCAGAGACACTCACCACACACTCACACCCAAGCTTTTATATGCTGCAAACTGAGATACTTCACATTAACATATTACTAATAACCGCGAGCTAACTGCAGAATCCGAAAGAGCACACACACTCTAGAAAGTTAAAGTAAAAGAGAGGATAGATGTCGCTTTTACGCTTACACATGTTAAATTATTGATGTCACGATCTCAAAAATACTAGAGTGTCTTTATGACAAAGGTCACTCCCTCACAAAACGTCTGTTTTATATATTTAAAATATATTTAAAAATGTGGAGGGTGATTAAAAATTATTGTAACTCAATGTAATATCTGTAGAATTTTAGTTTTTCAGCAATTAAATAAACAGAAACACCTACATTTTAATTTTGATTCAGAATTTTTAAAAATATTAATAAATAAATAAATAAATATTTAAAATAAAGGTTTGAAAAAAAAAAGTTTTTTCAAATTTGCTAAATCAAAATTAAAGTAAAACAATTAAAAAAAGGCATGTTCTAATTTTAAAGCATTTATGTTTAAGGGTTTTTGAGTTATAACAACTTAAATATGAGAAATTTTGAAAAACCCATTATGAAGAAAAACGCATATTAGAAGTCTTGTCCCTGACAATCATTGCTTGGAATAAAGATTTTGAAAACGAACCAAAATAGGTAAAAAAATAATGTTTCCTCTTCTAATTATGATTAAAAATGATTTTTAAATTAAAAAATGTCTTTATAAGCACAAAAAACAGAGAAATTTTTAATGCAGTATTTTTTATATATGTTCCGGGCTCCTTTAATCGCTGTTAGAATTTTATAGGAAATATGTCAAATTTATATTTTTATTGAATCATTTTATTTCTCTGAAGATTTCTGATTTATTTTTAACGCATTTACTCAGTCATATATATGAATTATATAAGAATAAATGAATAATATGTTATTTTATGTTATCATAATTTGATATCAAGAGATTTTCATCAGACTGGTTATAAGTTGACATAAGTTCTTGGCAAATAGATTTTGATTTAAGCCATCTAACCGGTGGCGCTGCTATGATTCTATTTTTTGGAAGTGCATAAGATATGCATAAAGATAGAAGAAAGTATTGCGATTACCACATCTGAGTATTTTTATATTATAGTTACAAATTATCTGATATATTATAAACTTCCAGAAAGTATTAAGATTTTACCATACTCCATGCTTTGAAATACCATACAATTTATGGTACAAACAATTATGTATGATTTTACAATACATCATGCTATGGAACACCATTGAATGTATGGTAAATTTCATTTCCCTATAGTTTTATCATACATCTTGCTCTGGAATACCATATCATGTATGGTGTATATCATTATCCTATAACTTTACCATACACATTGTTCTGCAATACCATTAATCGATGAATGCTTACCATATGAATTCAGTATGTTAATATTGAATTCATATTAACATATTGAGTTCATATGGTAATCATAATAATCATATAATGACATAATGCTTTATGATTTTCCATATAAAACCATGTGCAGAGCAGCGAAGTCTCCGGCTTTTTGGATACCAGAATTTTAATACAGAAAATGTTGTACTATTCAATTGGAACATTCTAACGATTTAAGAGAATAGCATTTTCTCTAAAATAATACTGGTGTGCAAAAAGCCGGAGACTTGGCAATACTGCATGTGCTTCCATAAAAAATCCTATGTTATTTTTTTGCTAATTGTCCAGCAATGCTTATTTCGAATGAGAAAGATTTTTCTTTCATAAAAGTCCAATTCAAGGAAAAGTAATAATTTAAATTTGAAATTTGCGATACATATTATATATGGATTGCATAAAAATTAATAATGTATTAATAAAATAATTATTCAAATTTAATTATATTAGAGTGAACAAAAACATTTGAAGAATTTTATTACACTTATATGTAATCTGAGATAAGTAAATAAAGAAATAAATATTATTGACGTATTTATATTTGCATCAGGAGAGGTTTCGGAAAATTTAATAAAATGCAAAATATAAACTTTTTTTTAAATAGCTTTGATAAACAAAACAAAATTATTATTCGTAGTTCAAATAAAAACTTAATGTAGTAGAAAAAAATAATACTACTTTAATAAAAGTGATAAAAATGTTATCTATATGTCTTTTTAAATTTGAAAGCTGTCAAATTTTAGTAGAAAACGAATTGATAACTAAAAATGTTTTACGTTATTTAAATCTATGCAAGTTTACGAAATACGCACAAATATCAGTTCATATTTAAGCATTTTTAATATTTTAATGTCATTAATAATTTAATTTTCATTTTATAATTATAATATTATATTAAAATTAACAACAATAACAAATGATTTGCTGTGGAATTCTTCTTTTTTGTCCGGTATAAAATAATATTTTCTTTGTAGACACACTGTATTATAAAACCAGTACAGATTTATAAATGTTGATTTCTATAAATATATATAGATGAGTGTGTGTGAATAAAACGTTAATTGTATTACAATTTATGAACTATTGGATTTATCAGAAAATTAACACATTAAACACTAATATTTTCCATAAATGGTATAATAAATCCCAATAAATATATGATTAGACATTATATTACTACTCTTAATGGAAATTCCTATAAAGTGGTATTAGAAAACTACATAGTAGAAATCTTGATGACACTACACGAAGGTTATGCGCAACGAAGCAATTACCTTAGCGCATATTATTTATAATATTGCTAAAAAAGTTAGCTACATGTGCTACATATTAAAAATATAATATAAGATACTATGAATCGAAAAAAACAAAATTAATATTTTATTCGAAATGAAAAGATACCATTTTATCATATATCAAAATGTATCAATATCAACCTTCATAATTACTTCCGCTAAACGCAGCATAATAATTTGAGTGCTAATATTAATTTGATTTTCATAATAATTTAAATGCTTCTTTTTTTGTGAGACATAAAATTTTTTTTATTTGTAGACACATTGTATTATAAATCAAACACAGGTTTCTAAATGTTGACTTCTACATATATATATATATATATATATGTGTGTGTGTGTGTGTACTATGTACGTATAAAACCATTAACTGTATTACAGTGTATGTACCATTGAATTTAATAGAAAATTACCCCATTAAACGATTAATATTATCCATATATATATATATATACCGGGTGTCCCAAAAATGACTGATCGATTTTAAAATTCAATAACTTACAAACGGTGACAGCTATTTAAAAAAAAAAAATTGCAGGATGGTTATGTATAATGTCAGGAATTTTTTTACCGTAATTTTTTATTTTAGTTCGCATCTCAAACAACAGGTGGCGCTGACGGCGATCGAAGGCCAGGTGATCAGCGCTGAGTTAAGCGTCGACCTGGCCTTCAATCGCCGTCAGCGCCACCTATTGTTTGAGATGCGAACTAAAATAGACAATTACGGTAAAAAAAAAAAAAAAAAAAAAAAAAACTCCTGACATTATACATAACCCATCAGCAATTTTTTTAAATAGCTGTCACCGTTTGGAAGTTATTGAATTTTAAAATCCATCAGTCATTTTTGGGACACCCGGTATATATATATATATATATATATATATACATAAAAAGCAGTTGATGTCTTTCAGTAATTCCGTACAGCCACGCGACTGTATTTATAGCGTCATTTAACTTTCTGAATGTCATTCAATGAATTGGAATCTTATCCAGTGAGGTGAAAACTAAAGATAAGGCGAAATACAAAGATCAACTCTGTTCAATAAATAAGACATACTATGAGATAAAAAAAAGTTTAGTTTAAATTGTGCAGCTGCAGTAACAATAGAACATCCGAACTTCTGTTAGTCGAATCGTAAAAGTTCTGGATCATAATAAGAAAAAAAAAAAAAAAAAAAAAGATATTTTCAGAAAAAAAAAGATATGAATTGAAAGTTGAACTTTATGTATTCAGGAATAAAAACAGAAATTACAAGCACTTATATTTAACCCTTTGCGCTCTGGTGGGTAAATTTCTTTAAAATTACAAATGTCACATTGGCACCAGTATTTTCCAAAGAAAATAATCTGTTAACGATATACACGAAGAAAAAGTATTAAACCTTTTCCAAATAAATTTGTTCAGATGTTTTGGTGCCAATGTGATATTTTTGAATTAAAATTAAGTGGTAGAAAATTCAACCATCAAATCTCAAAGGGTTAACAAGAATACTATCGCGTAATTTTTAAAATTACTTCTGCCGGTCGTGTTCGATCAATTCATCAACTGCTCTTGCTGCTAGAAAAAAGGGAAAAAAATAGATGTCATTAATTCTTCTGTTTCTTTTAAGTAATATTTTTAATTTGTACTTGAAAAAATGTGAAACTTCAGTCGAGCTACAAATTACTAAATATGTATAAATGTTCTCAAATTACGTATATAACATTAAAAAAGATATATTGAAAGTGTTTTTTATGCTTTTTTGGCAACGCTTACTCGTCATCCTGGTTACAAACAAACATACATGCAGAGGCTAAACCATTAAAATAATACAGAAAAAAGTATGAAGGGGGGGGGGGGGGGGGTATGTATGCGACAATCACAACTCGCTTAAGAAAAGAGTTTGAAATGTTCCTAAGCGTCTATAGGACAGGTTCTCAAACTTTAGTGATATGCGATCCACCTTTAGGTAAAGAAAAAAAATCCGACCCACCTATTATAAAGGGGTACACCAATAGGGAAATATTGTATCAATTCTTCAAAATTTTACCTACCCTAACCGACGAAAAGAACAAATTTTTGTGCGAAAGATACATTGTCAAAAAAAATTAGAATTGGTAATCCCAATGTGTGTGAATGGAATGGTAATTAACATACAAACTACAAAGATAATTAAAAACACGTTTAATTATTTTCAAACCATACCTTTATAATCAGTGAGGTTTACTTTTACGCGTATAAGTATACACGTATAATATACGCGTAAAAGTTTTACTTGCAATCACAAAGTTTTTCTTATTATTATTCCTAAGTTATGGTTGGACTTAATGAATAAACTCTTTGTGATAATTTGAATAGGAAGAACCAAGTTGAAAAGTAATTATAGATCATGGTCTATTTTTAATTTCTTTTTCTTTAACAATAGAGAGCGTGGTTTTTTGTTTACATCTTATTGTCGTGCGTCAAATGTATTGACCGTGAGAAGATTTGTATACTTATTTTTATTATAATTTTGGTTCTTATCAGTTTGGAAGCAAAACATATGTTATTTGTTTTTAATTTTTTGTAACACTTTCTCTTAACTAATATTTATTGTGTTATGTAATAAAATGTTTGTTAAAATAAGCAAGTAGTATGTGATAAGTAATAACTTTTAAGTAATAAGTAATAACTAATATGTACTAACTCAAAAGTAATAACTTATAAGTAAATAATAATGAGAAAGTTGTAAGCAAAAAGTAAACAATACTTAATTAATAAGTTATTGCAATTATTTATTAAGGAAGTTAGTATAAACATAGTCTTGGATTAACTAGAGGAAGTATTGTTTTACACAAGCTTAGAAGATGCATTTCATTTTAAAATGTTTATTTAAAAGGTTATTGAGAGAATAATACGTTAGTAGTAAATGGCATGTAATAAATCATAACTAATAAGCAAGTAGTAAGTGCAAAAAAACAAGTAAACAATAAGTAGCAACTAATTAGAATTATTGTATAAGAAAGTTATTAAATAAGAATATGTTTGGTATTTACCAGAAGATGAATTGTCTTTACAAGAGCTTATAAAAGTACCGCAACTATAAATAATTATTAAGATAATTAGAATACAATAAGTAAGTAATAAGTGATAAGTAATAAGTAAATAGTAAAGAGTAAGCAAATAAAGAACAAGTAGTCATTTAACATAAGTATTTATTAAGTATGTTATTAAATAAGACTATGTATTGTATTTAAAACAGGAAGTATTGTAATTACAAGGACTAAGATGATGATAATTCATATGATGCAATTGATAATGAGAATGAAATTGATAATGATAGACATTTTTGGTGATAAATCTTCGTGATACAAATGAAACGCAATGATGAGTTTTTTTTTTTATAAAAGAATCATTTCGAAATCACTGTTTCAGTTTACAGTGTGCCGTAAAGCCTCACAAGTACAATAAATTCTTGCCCCCCCCCCCCAAAAAAAAAACACAGTTTTTATAAGATCTGCATCTTGAGAAATGTAAAAAAAGTACTTTAAGGAAATATATGAGAAAAACTGCAATGAAAAATCCTTAATTTTTTATTAGACCTCACAATTGTCTTCTTAAAATAATATTTGTGTATGAAAAAAGGCTTAAATTATTATGTATTTATTTATTTCAGTATTTTATTTTAAATAAAACAGCAGAACTGTTATTGTTTTCATTTCAAACAATTTCTTCACGATAATGTAATAAGGAGCTTCTTCGTTAAACTTAAAACTATCAAAATATTATTTTCTTTTTTAGTGTTTTAAAAGCATACTAAAACAATTCGTTATTTCAATTAAACATATTATTAAAACAATTTTTATTTTTAAATACTTAAAACAAATTAATGAAAGATAAGTAATTAACAATTAAATAAAGGAAGAAACAAAATCTGCGTTTTCTAGGAAAATATCTTCGCAGAAAATTTTGCTATGGAAACGTCAGAAATTAAAGAAATTTCATTTAATTAATTTATATAAATATTTTATGAAAATATTTAGTTTTGAACCATTTATAAAAAGATAATCACTCATAAAATTATAAGTAAAAAAATCTGTTTTATCTTTATCTAATCCTTAATCAAATACATTTGTTTTATGTAAATGTAAAAGCGTAACTTTTAATACAGAAAAAAATATTTTTACATCGCGGTTGCAGCATACTTAATGTAAAACGCTTGCTGATTTTATTTAATAAGGAAGGCGTACAGGTTAATTTACATTAATGAATACTATTTTAATGTATAGTAAAATGCATCAGTTTAAAATGATATTTATATTGCATAAAAAATTAATAATTATTATAACAAAAAATAACTAAAGTGGTGATGTAAAAGTTCTAAAGTAGATACATTCTGAAGCAAACTTAAATAATAATAAAGCATACTATAAAATTATACTAAATATTCTACACTTCTATATATATATTTTCGTAAATGGTTATACACATATTATAAAAAACATAAATTAAAAAAAAATCCCTAGTAAGATTGTGTATTTAAATTCAATGTGCAGAAAAACGCGAAAATGGAATACGACATCTGATTGAATAATTGATGAGTTATATATAAACATTTAACTATTAATTGTTAAATTAACTGTTAATTATTAATTATTCTCTTATTTTACCTTGAACTTGCAATAACCCAGTTCAAGGTAAAATAAGAGAATCTATCGAAATCATTGCACGAGAAAATAAACCAGCTAATGATAATTTATTCTACAATATACTAAAAATATGGCATAACATCATAAAATCTTGAAATTTTTATTTCGTTGCAATATTTAAATTTTTACTCACGTGTAAGTGGCAACAATTTTCAACTTTTAATTCATTTAGATTTTAATTTATTAGAAATATTACCTCTCGATCAAGATGCAAACTTAGTCCTTCCGTTATCATATTTTCCTGAAGAAGCCCACAGAAGACGGCGCGAAACGTTGATAGTTTTGTTTTATTTTAATTATACAAATGTATATTAAAATTCTTGTTTTGTGCACCACTGAGCAATGTATTGTATTTTAATAAATACATACTTATTAGTTAATAAAATTATGATTTAACTGCTCACAATTATTTTATTCAAAAATGTGATCTTGAAAATGTATTTAGAAAAACATGTTGAAAAGAGATTATATTGATGGAAATTGTAGCCTACCTAAGACATTTTTAAATTAAAATTCCTAAAGATGATTTCAATATAGCAGAAATCAAGGTAAAATAAAATAAAATTTACTTTCTTGTAGTACAGGACTTTTTACTCTTTTGAGATCTGAAACTCCATTCATATTATTTTAAACTATAGAAGGGAAAAGTTAGGTATTAAATTTTAAACAATTTTAATTTCTATTAGTTTAAAAATTTTGTAAAATTAAAGCGGCATTAACATCTTTCAAAAGCAATTGATCTTAATAGCTTTTAATATAGACTGGTCTTAACTCGTTTATTTTCATTGTTTGAAATAAAAATAAAATCCTGATGTGATACATAATTTAGTCTTATAATGCAATTATTTAATTCAAAATTAATATAATAAGGAAGTAATAAGTAACAAAAATGTACATATACAATTTTTATTTCAAATTTCATAAAAATTTATATTTTATTTCTTTGGTTTATACAGAAATTGGTGTTTGATGAGTAAATTCTCACTAGAAATAGTTTTCAGAAAAATAATTCAAAATCAAATTAAAAAGATTTACAGTAAAAAAGATTATAACATTCTCATTATAATCTCCTCAGACTTGAGACAAATATTGTGAAGGAATACAAAAATCTGTTTAAAATTTCTATAAGACATTTTCAAAGATGCATCAGCCTATCCATCAATGCTTACGATACGCAAGCAGTTAATAAAAATACCTGGAGGTCAATTTAACAATTATAGAAACATTTAAAATCATTAAATCGTTGTCCTTAGTGTCACAAACTGGCGACATCAGGATTCAGGAGGGCAAGATGTAAAGTAAAAGTCAATGCATTAACACATTATGAGTCACTCACAGCTCCTCAAACATGCGCAAAGCAAGTTTTAAATAAATTTACATTGATAAACATATTTTTAAATTTTGGTGGGCTAAATGGATTTGAGTGTACAAGGTTAATTTGATTTTCTTTTGTCTTAACAATTATTATTGTTGTTATCTGCATGTGATAATGATAGTATACATTTACATATACTACCATATTATTGCTTCATGTATGTTACAATATTAAGTCATAAAGCATAAAAAATACTTACATTTTTTGCAGCGTAGGTTATTCTTAATTCTTAAATATCTTATAAAATAAATCCCTCTTCTTAAATATCGCTATTCTTATTATATATCGATTTCATTCTTTAAGTTTAAAATAGATGCTACGTTTCCGAAAAAATAAAATATATATATAAAGATATAAAATACTGGAAAGTTATTAAGATTATTGGATATTGTTGTAATTTATCCTTTTCCAAATGTTTTTAAAAATTGAACATCAACTTATTGTGATATTAATATAATAAAAAGTAATATTTTTATAAAATTTCACTAAATAGAATATTAGTTAAATTCCAAAAAACTTGAAAAAAATGTGATAATAGTAACTACTTTCAACTTTGAAAAGCAAAAAATATTTCCTCAGTAAAGATGTCTTAAGAAGGTCTATATCCACTTCAATAAAGTCTTTGTTTATCTCTTGAATCTTCTGATTTTTCATTAGGATGTGCATAAAACTCACACTAATTAAAATTTCTTTTGAAATTTGATGCTAATATTCCTTTCATACATTTTTATCTCACATACACCCTAAAACTTAATTCTGTTTAATAATGTTATGTGTAAACCTAATTAAATTCGTTTTTGAAAAGCACAAAAATGCTTGCGTGGGAGATGTAAAGATGACGCAAAACTAGATAACGGCATGTTTTGTTACATTAGAGAACTTTATACACTATTCTGTTTTTGAAAATACCATTCATTTTCTATAAAAGTACGCGGTAAAAATGATAGTATGCGTAGTATAAATATTTTACATATTTGTTCCATGCAATTTTTTTTTAATGTAAAACAGACACATGGCTTTTGAAGGAATTAAATATAGTAAAGGCTTCCACACGCTTAATTTTTTTTCCAAATTCTTTTTATTCCAGATGTTTATAATAAAGCTTAGAAATTGAAAGAAAATTTCTAATGTTAGTGTTTTATTCTCGAAGAGTATTGTGATATAACAAATTTGGAAAAGAGAATGGAAAATTTAAATGAGACAGACATATTTAATATAGGATATTATTAAAATTCTGTTTTGCAAAAATTTTGCCAAAGATGTGTCTACTTAATATAGAATTTTCTTCAGAAAACTTTTACTGGAGAGCAACTGGAAAGAATAACAAAAATACTTTTTATACTTTTTTTGTTGTTAGTTGTTAAGAAAAAGGAAAATCGAACCATTATCACCCACCCTATATTCTATCACACTAATATGAATGTAAAAATGAGCTTGTGAAATGAATTTTTATTTATGAATAATATTGTGTTTTAAGAAAAGTTTAAATCAATATTTATTATATATACTAAAATTTTTAATGTTACGAAGTCTTTTGTCCTCAATGAAAATTGTAACTTAAAAAAAATATGAGAAATATAATGAATTTTTAAGACAATAGAATAATTTAGGGTTACAGAGAAATATAATAGAGAATAAAAGAGAATAATTTAGGATTTATCTATTTAATTATCTGCATTTCCTCATTTTTTCCATTCTTAAGTGTTATTTTCCACACTATATTCAGTTCTAACTAACGATTTAATGATGATTTGAAGGAGCATAACCATTCAGTATTTTTATGTTTTCATTTAAAACTATTCCTGTTTAAATTATATAATTTTCTATAAATTAACGGTTTTTTATTATGACTGTTTTTATATGAAATTTTTTGCCGTCAAATTTTGACAATTTCCATGTGTTTTGTACTATTTATTAACAACCAAAATTTACACAATTAGAAATTTAACGGCTTTAAACAATGTATAATTTTGTGTATGTCATGAAAGAAGAGGTTAAAAATTTTTGTGCAAGTTTCATTGAATAATGAAAACAAAATTATGATTTAACTACTCACAATTATTTTAAAATGTGATCTTGAAAATGTAGTTAGAAAAACAGGTTAAAAATACATTATATTTATGGAAATTACAGCTTTTCTAAGAGAAGTTTATATTAAAATTCGTAAAGTTGATTTCAATACAGCAGAAATCAAGGGGGGAAAAGTCAAATTTCATTTATTATACTACAGGAGTTTTTACTCTTTTAAGATCTGAAACTCTATTCATCTTATTTTAAGCTATAGAAAGGAAATGTTGAGTAGCCAATTCTTATCGTTTTCTATTTCTGTTTTGTAATTTTTGTAAATTTAAAGCGACATACATATTTTTGAAAAACAATTGATCTTAAAATATTTTAATATTGGCTGGTTTTATATCGTTTATTTTCGATGTCCGAAATGAAATTGAAATCTTGATGTGATACATAGTTTAGTTTTATAATGCAATTATTTAATTCAGAAAAAATAAAATAAGAAAGTAATAAATAACAAAAATGTAAATATACATTTTTCATTTCAGATTTCATGAAAATTATATTTTATTTCATCTGTTTATAAAGAAATTGGTGTTTGATATTAAATTCTAATTAGAAATATTTTTCAGAAAAATAATTTGAAATCAAATAAAAAAGATTTTCAGTAAAAAATGATTATAATATTCTCATTATAATCTCTGGAGACCTCAGACAAATAATATGAGGGAATACAAAAAATTGTTTAAAATTACTATACAAAATTTTCAAAGATGCATCAGCCTATCTATGAATGTTTATGATATGCATTCATTATAGATATAAAATCCCTCTGTGTATAACGATTCCGGGATCAACCCATTCACGAGAAAAAACACTTATTGTGACCAATGACAAATTCCATTTTGAAAAGTTATCTCCGTTTTTAAAGGGTATCAATTTTTTGTCCAATGCAAACGTTTCAGAGTCGTAATGGAGCGTTCTCATTTGTCAGATTTACAGTTTGAGCTGTAAATGACGTCACTACATTTTACTGTGCTTTGAAGTATTTTCCCTATTTCAAACACAATATTCACACTGTTAAAAATTTGATTCGTTTGCTGCAGCATCACTCCACCGCTTTTAGAGAAAACGATTACTTTACTGTGTTATGGAGCATTCTCATTGGTCATAAAAGAGACATTCTATAAAAGCTGTGGAGTGACGCTGCAGTAAATGGGTCAAATTTTTAGCAGTACACTGTTAAAAATTTGACCCTTTTGCTGCATCATCACTCCCCAGCTTTTATGGAATACACTATAAGTAACACACACAAAGTAACCTTTTTCTATAAAAGCGTTGGAGTGATGCTGCAGCAACTGTTAAAATTTGACCCATTTGCTGCAGCATCACACCACTGCTTTAATATAAAGCGGTTATTTTTACTGTGATATGGAGCATTCTCATTGGTCATAAAAGAGATATTCTATAAAAGCTGTGGAGTGACGCTCCAACAAATGGGTCAAATTTTTAACAGTGTAATACGGTAAAGTAATCATTTTCTATAAAAGCTGTGTAATGACGATGCAGCAAAACAGTCAAATTTTTAACAGTTTTTTATTAAAACTTTTTAAGCGAACGTGCGTTTTAAATACAATATTGTTAGAATTTTTATATTCCTGTTCCTTTATTTGCTTATTTATTTTTATTTATTTATTTGTTTATTTATTTTTACAGCCGTGAATGACTTCATTGTCACATAACGAATCGCAATTGTTTACTCTTTATTGTTGACATTTTTTTCGACCTTATAAAGTATTTTCTTTTAAGTATTAGCTAATGGTATAAAATAGTTAATTCGCAAATGTTTTAAAATAGCATTATTAGTACATGTTTTATATTATTAATGCATGTTAATTTGCATGTTTTTTGTGAAATAATTACTATAATTTTGTGAGTGAAATTCATTAGCGGCATATTCTATGCCATTATTTTACCCATTCAATTAATAATTTGGCTACCCTCTCATATTCGTCTGGAAATGGCCAAAATGGGAAAAAATTTTATACAATTTAGATATTTTTATTATTCTCTCTCAGTATTTTAAAATATTTTTTGGCTGTAGTTTCACAATGTATTTTTTTATAATTGATATTTTACCTTACTTTACTCTTTTAAAATTTACGCATTTACTATTTGTTCATTACAATCCCTCCTCCATCCATGCTATAGTTTTAAATGCAGATTTCTATTGATTTTTTTTTTTTTTTTAGATTTTTCCCTCATGTTCAATCTTGGTATTTTTCAAAATTGTTTAAGCCTAAAGTGGCTATGATTGACCAAACTTGTTATAATGTTTGATCATCCTTTCAAAAATAGAAACACGTCATTTTGATGGGCTATCTTCTAGTTTATTATAAATATCTAGAAGTAAATTTAACAAATATAGAAGCAT
Organism: Maratus speculifer; assembly: GCA_964019185.1. Lineage (NCBI taxonomy): Eukaryota > Metazoa > Arthropoda > Arachnida > Araneae > Salticidae > Maratus > Maratus speculifer. The sequence goes on along the minus strand of OZ025292.1, from coordinate 44,936,936 downwards.
TTAAATTCATTTAGTCGTTGTTCTGTATCATCTGCAGGCTACATCAAGATTCAGGAGAGTAAGATGTTAAGTAAAAGATGATGTATTAACACATAAAAACTCACTCCCAGCTCCTAGTTTAAAACATGTGTAAAACAGTTTTTAAATAAATTTACACTGATCAACAATTGAAAAAAATTTTTGGGGCTAACTGGATTTAAATGTAGAAGTTCAATTTGATTTTCATTCGCCTTAACAATTATCATTGCTTTTAGCTGCTTGCAATAATAATAATATACACCTATATATATCTTATTATCGCTTCCTGTACTTTACGATATTTAGTCATAAAGCAAAAAAAAAAAAAAAAAAAAAAAAAAAAAAAAAAACATAAATTATTTGCAGCGTAGGTTATTCTTTAATTTTTAAATACATTTCATTCTTTAAGTTTAAAATATATGCCAAGTTTCCGAAATAAAAGAAAAGATAAATATATAAAACACTGGAAAGTTATTAAATTTATTAAATTTTGTCGCAATTTGTCTTGTTGCAAAAGTCTTTCGAAATTTGACGATAATATTTCTTTCATATATTTGTATCTCACACACATCCTAAAACTTATTCCTATTGAGAAATTTAATGTATAAGCCTAATTAAATTCGTTGCTTGCGTGGGAGATGTAAAGATGACGCAAATCTAGATAATATCATGTTTCATTATAATACAGAACTTTATACACTATTCTTTTTTGAAAATACCATTCATTTTCTATAAAGATACGAGATAAAAATGATAGTATGCGTAGTATAAATATTTTACATATTTGTTCCAAGTGAACTTTTATAAGCCCATACATGGCTTTTGAAGGAATTAAATGTATAAAATGCTTTAACTGAAGCTTAATTTCTGTTTTTCGCACGTTTTTTATATTAGAGCTGTCTATAATAAAGCTCAGAAATTGAAAGTAATTTTATAATATTTGTAAAAAAAAAAAAAAAAAAAAAAAAAAAAAAAAAAATTATTTAAAAATAAAATTGTGATATAACGAAACTGGAAAAAAATGGAAATTTTAAAAGAAACAGACATATTTAATTTAGGATTTTATTAAAATTCCTTTTTTCAAAAAGTTTGTCAGGGATATTTTTACCTGACATTAAATTTGCTTTAAAAAAGTTTTACTGGCGAGCGACAGGAGAGAATAGGAAAAATAATTTGTTAAACAATTCTTCTTAAAATATGAAAATCTACTCATATATCTGGAAGAGATATATGAGTCCATCATATATATCAATCATATATCTGGAAGAGAGGGATGTGGAAATCAGCTTGTGAAATATATTTATATTTATGAATAATGATGTATTTTTAAGGAAAGATTAAATTAATATTTATAATATATACTAAAAGTTTTAACTTTAGAAACAACTTTAACTTAAAAAAAATGTCATAGAATAGAAAAAAAATGAAATTTTAAGAGAAACTTACACATTTCATTTAGAATTTTATTAAAGCCCACTTTTTCTAATTTGCATGCTTATTTTAAAATCCTATTAATTCTATGCAAAAAGTTGGGTTAGAAAAAAAATATTTTGAAAAATAATTAGCTAAAAAGGAAAATCTATTGTAGGGTCGAACAAAAAATATATTAAAAATATCAGAAAATCGAAATCTACTGCACTACTGCAATCGTCTACTTTTAATCAAACGATATAACATATGTAAAGCATCATTTAAAATCTGTGATTTCAAAGAAAGAAGAGCAAGGTTTATACATAGAAAACCTTTTCCAATCTTCAATTTAAAAAGAAAAAAACGCAATTTAATTTGCTCATTTATCAGTCATTATATTTAAAACACTGTATCTTGATGGTCAAGTGGTTTGGAGGGACATAAAGTGTAGCCACCTCCACGCTGTATATCCAGGGTCGTTTGAAAAGTAACTAGCTAAGGGCTGTGTTTGAACCAACAGTTCGTTCTATGCCAACATACTGTGGTAAGGACTTTTTTACAAAAACTTATTAGATTTGCTCCATTTATATATAATATAGATATTGCTTATAGTCTAAATACACTAAATAGTAATAATAAAAGTTTTATAATCACCTTCAATTAATAACCATCTGTATAGGGATTTTTGTTTAAACTTTTTTGAAAAAATGTCAAATTTTACACAAAATTTCGATTTTTGGACGAAAAACGCATATTTTAGCCATTTTGTTTTCAGCGGTAAAATTTCAGGAAATTGATGTATACATTTTCGCACTTACCTATTTTTGATTAATATATATATATATATATATATATATATATATATATATATATATATATATATATATATATTATTTTTTGCACTCTATCCTCATTTACACACTATCATACACTTCTATCCTCCAAGTAGTATGTGGAATAAAGTTTGTAAATTAAATTTATAGATATTAATAATGTTACTTTTAAAAGGAGATATTACATTGATACCACGTGAATAAATCACGTGAACGTAAATGTCACAAATCTAAAAACAATATTATCAAGTTTTTTGCTATTTTACACATGATTTGCTTATATCATCTTTTGAGAGAACATAATCTTTTACTTTGGGGCACAGTAGATGTTCAAAACAATTTTTTACACATATACTAATTCATGTTTTTTCAAAGTAAATTAATCAGTTTTATTGACCAATATAATATAATAATTGACCAATAAAATAATTTAATTAAATTAGTAATTAAATATGCTAATTATCACTCTAATAAAATTTGCTGAAAGCGTATAGAATTTCGCTTTAGGATCCCAGTGTTTGCTTTGCAAATGATATAAAATGATGAGAATGTTTCCCAATGATAGCTTTATTGTAGCAAACGGTAGTATGCATTTTCGAATTACACAAATATATTTAGCGAATAAAATAACTGCCAATATTGACACTTTTCATGAAATTTACACAAAACAGTTATGTAATTATCAAATATTCGTTTTATGCATGTTTATTAATAGTAAATTAGTATAATATATTATTAACAATAATACTTAATAATATAAAAAATGGAAAAAAGATAAAAAAGAAATTGAATTTATTACTAATTCAACAAAAATTCTCATTTTTAGAAAATGCAATGCAAAGTTTTATTTTTAGAGTAAACCAAAGAAAGTGTACAATTTTGAAATGCTTATAACTTCATTAGTATCTGTTGCAAATGCTTTTCCAAATGATGATATTGAATTGTAAAACTTTGATGTACAAATTGAACAAGAATGATCTTTAGCGAATTTTTCCCTCACTGAATGTCCCTATTCCCTTTAAACTGTACGATAAAATATGTCAGAATTCATCATAGTATTTTGCAAAAAAAAAAAAAAAAAAAAAAAAAAAAAAAAAAAAAATCTAAATATATATTACATACATTGTGATTTCAATGAAAAAATAATAACTAACCGCAAAGAATAATTTGTTACTTATAATTTATTTTATATTTTCAATAATAATGAGCCTGAAATGAGAATACATTTTAGATGGAAGGTAGAATTTATTTTACAAAAAGTTCTGGGACTGTCAATATAGACACATATGAAAAATTTAAACAATCGTATATCTTTAATTTGAGATCTAATTGAAATTCTAGTTTTAATTTTTCAAATTACATGTCTGTCTATGTTTGATTTTAAAAGTCTTACAGAATCTATAGTTGATAAGCAAAGTTAAATGTAATGCAAAATAATTTGAATTAAAATGTTTCTGTAGCAAAAGAAATTGATCTAGTGACCTATTAAGTAATTGATTTTTTTTAAACTATGTTTCCGAAATTGTTATTCCTGTGTCCTTTTATGGAAGACTTGCTTTTTTACATTGTACGTATGATAATGTAAAGTTGGAAAGTTTTTTTTTTATAATACAGAAACACTCGGGTATCATCTACAATTCAAAAATCGAGTTCTAATTTAAAGGCTGCCATTCAGAAAAACATGAGCAAAATGAAAGGTTCTGAGATCCATTCATCTTCATTAAAGATGTAGAAAAAATTATTAGATTACATATTTTAATTGTTCCTTTAATAAATAGGATCTCACATACGTGTCTTTAAAAAATAAATAAATAAACATAGAAAATACTTTAGTTGAACCGCAATTTCAGTCTTTCCAAATTATTTATTTAACTGTTCTTAATATTACAGTTTTTGAAAAAAAAAATATATTTATAAGCAAAAATCTATTCTCAGAGCATATATTAATTTAGTAAAATTTCAGAACATAATGGAATTTCTAAGAAATACATGCGAGATCCATTTCAAATTTGAATAATGCTCATTTTAATTTTACACAGACTTTTACTCTATATTAAATTTTCTTCAGCAAAAAGTTGCTAAAAAGCAACTGGAAAAGAAACGAAAAAGAATTTTAAAGAACAATTTCATTTAAAAAAGGAAATCTATCCTCACACTCGCTTTACATCTAAAAAGCTGAAAAAATGCGGGATAAACTTCATAAAATACATTTATATTTATGAATAGTACTGCCTTTTAAGGGGTATTAAATTAATATGTTGGAAGACGTTGATAAAATATTGTGAAGTTTCATGTTATATTACAGAAGTCTGCATTTATTCAATTTTTGAGATTGCATTTACATTGTATCACGAAAAAGGGGAGATTTTTTTTCGTCACCTTCTTTCATGAAAATTTTACAAATCTAGCGCATCTTTGGAAAAAACGAATTTTAAAAATTTTTAAATTCTTTTTTTGAAATTAAATTTTAAATCTTTAATATAAATGTCTTTTTTTTTTTTTTTTTTTTTTTTTTTTTTTTTTTGAGGCCAGAATTTAGTTTAGAAAGCAGTTGTTTACTTAAAAAAATGGATGCATACTACAAATTTAAAGAATGTTGACCTTTAACTTGAGTGTTTATAATAAATTACACATTTTCAGCTGCATTCATGAATATGTAAATACATGGAAACCTGTAGTTGTCGTTTTGTCCGTCCGTCTATCCGTCCATCCGTCTGTCTGTCTGTCAGTCGGCAAATAACTTAGTAAAAACTAATCAACCGAATCATTTGAAATTAAAAATATGTAATTGTGGCATAATTTTGTCGAGTCATTTCAAATTTTATGAATATCGGTTGTTTAGTTAAATTTCAGGGACAACCAAAAGCATTTCGTTACGTTACGGTCAGTGGGTAAGACATATTTCCAGATTTCAAAAAATCTAAATAAGTTATTTGAATTTTTAGAGCTACAGTGATGATAGAAAATGATTAAATTATCCGGACTGTTGTTAGACGGAACGTCAAAAATTCAAATCAAAACCAGATGACATCAAATTATGACTTTTAAAAAAATCTATGAGGTTAAATTTAACAAATATAAATCTATGTTAATTACTAGTGACATAAATATGTGTTCAAATTTGAAAATTTGAAATCTTTAATAATTTGAGTTTGACATTATATTTATGAAATTAGATGTGAATTAAAACAACAACATAAAATTTTCACTGTGGAGTTCTTAAAAATTAGACATCAAATACAGTATGCATTCAGGCATCAGATGCATTATATTAAAAAAAAAAAAATTATAAATGTTAATTTCTACAAAAAACAAGATTTGAAAGAAAAAGTAAATGATGTCTTTTAGTAAATTCATACAACCAGGCGACTGTATTTATAGCGCCATTTAACTTACAAAATATCTTTCAACGAAGCGATATATGATCTAATGGAACATAAACTAAATATAAGGTGATATATTAAGATTAACTCCATTCAATAAATAAGTCATATTTCGAAAAGAAAAAATTAAAAAATTGCTTTAAACTATACAGAAATATTAAAGATAAAAAGTGAGTAAATTGTCCAAATATTTGTTAGTCGGATCGTCGAAACTTCCAAGCATTATCAGAGACAAATGTTGACAACACTATGCATAACAAAGTAAAAAAAAAATTACTGGGTTCACAGTATGTAATTATGATTTGCCAACTTAAAACTATGTGAAATATTGAAATAAAACTGTTCTGTCACTTCAACTTTAGTAGTGAAAAGCATTTATTGATTTTACCTAAAATTATATGAAGTAGTGTCATAAATTGTTATTCTACATAAAAAAATAAAAAAACATTTTATTGAACGATTGGCTTTCCTCTTATAGTCAGTAGTGGCCGTATCAGACTATATAGACAGATCAAATGTGGTTCTATATTTTTTTCATCTATAAATACCACCCCGCTATTAGAAAAGCCTGCTTCGTCTTTTTCAATAGAACTCGATAAAGTTGATGAGCTACAAAATATTTTCGAAACTGGAGAATGTGGTAGCGGCTTTGACACTGATGACATAGTATTACTTCACCAAATGTTTTGATTTTTTTAAAAAAAAAAAAAACCTTCACAGTTGATAAACAGAAGTAACAGTCGTCTAGATGATTTTTGCGTTCACGCCACTGCATTGGTACCTGTAGCCTCCATGAACTTGTTAAAATTCGGTTTATTGTTATGGCAACGAAAAGGCAGACGATATCTTTGTTATTAAAAAAATAATAAAATTTGTGTCTGTTGTTAATATGCAAAAAGCTATTACATATTATATTGCAAATAATTTAATATAGTGAAATGATTTTAATTAAGTTTTCATATGTAAAGTAGAATGGTTTTAATTAATTATTTGATATGCTGTAAATAGAAATAACGTAATACCGGTTAGTACGAATTTTGGTGACTCTGCTTTCAAAATTGCATTTAAAATGATAAGAACCAACAAAAACATCTACAAATTCGATTTCTTAAGCAAACAAAGTAAGCGTTTTTTTTTTTTTTTTCATTCTGGGAAGAAAATCCTGGACTATTCTTATTGTAAGCAATGGAAATTTAGATAATTTGTCATTAATGGTAAATAAAATTTTCGAAATGAGTTCTTCAACAGAAATTTATTCTGCGAGTTCAGATTCTTCTGTTACGAAAAAATTAATCAACTTGGGAAAATTTATACGCTGGAAAACCAGATTTCGGCATTAAAAATTGAGAGGCAATCCAGAAGTGAAATTGGGAAGTCTGGTTCTAAAGGAAATAAAAGCAGGAGTCAGTCGAGAAAACGATTTAATCCAATTTGAAAACATTGATTTTTTTTAATGGCAATTTTATAATAAGCTTCATAACACTTTTCAAACACAGGCGAAATTGGATTTTTTCATTCTTAGGAGTAAACTGACCAAAACACAACAAAATGAATTAAGAGGATTAATACAAACACGCGACATTTTGTAGATTTATGAGTAATCTAAATGTTTTGATGAATTTGTACTCATCAATGACATAATTTTATAACTAACCTCAACTAAGTGTAGCGGAAAGTAAATAAAGTAAGATTACCGTTACTTATGTTTTGGGACTTGATATCTAAATATAAATTTGTTTTCTGTAGTTTACTAAGTACACCTAATACGAATCACTACTCCGGATATCGGTGATTTTTTTTTTATTTTGCATAGTGCTATTAAAAAAATTGAGGTTAAATTTAACAAAACATATAAATCGATGTTAATTTCAAGTGTCATAAATATATGTTCAAATTCAAAAATTTCTAAATTGGAAATCGTTAATAGTTTGAGTTTGACTTCTTAATTTTGAAAATAGATGAGAATTAAAACATTAATATTAAATACTCAATGTGGAATTTTTACAAGTGAAACATCAAATCACAGTTTATTTGCAGACGGATTATATTGCATTAAAAAGAAATTTAGAAAGTAGATTTCTACAAAAAACAAAATTTCAAAGAAAAGGCAAATGATGTTTCTCAGTAATTTCATTCAACTACGCGTCTGTATTATTTTTTGCTGCATTTAACTTCCTAAATGTCATTTAATGAAGTGGAATCTGATCTAGTGAAGTAGAAACTAAAGATAAGGTGAGACAAACAAAGATCATCACTTTTCAATAAATGTCATAATTTGAGATAAAAAGGTTAATAAATAAATAATTAAATTTGAAAATTTATATATCTGAAAATTTAAATATTTTAAAACATTAATAAATTCAGTTTGACTGCATAGTTTTGAAAGTATGTGTGAATTAAAACAACAACAATAGATAGTCCCTGTGGAATTCTTATAAGTTAGACATCAAATAACATCAATTAATCTTTATTCAACAAATGCCATACTTTGAGGTAAAAAATTTAATAAATAAATAACTAAATTTAATAATTCATATATTTAAAAACTTTAATAATTTGAGTTTGACTGCATAATTATAAAATTAGATGTGAAATGAAACAACAATATCGAATATTTACTGTGAAATTATTATAAGTTAGACATCAAATAGCATCAATTAATCTCCTTTAATGTATGTCGTACTGTGAAATAAAAAAGTTAATAAATAAAAAGCCAAATTTGATAATTCCATATATTTGAAAGCATTCATAAATTGAGTTTGACTGCATAATTTTCAAAGTAAGCGAGAATTAAAACAAGATTAATAGGTATTGACTGTTAAATTCGTGTAACCCTCCTAGCATACATGGTCACATCACATCTGTGACCAAAATGCAACCACTCAATGACGTCACATTATGACTAAGATGTGACTTTGTTAAAAAAATTTAGAAAATTACAAATATTCTTCAAAACATGTTATTTACTTTAAAAAAATATGTTTCTGGCAATTTAATTATTGTCGCTTTTCTCACAGTTTCGTCACAATGTTAATGTCAAAGTAGTCACAAATGTGTCGCACCGTGACTTCACAAAGTGGTCACAATGTGACGTCACAAAAAGCTCTAAAACGGCCATAACGACTTCACATTTTAGTCACTGTGACTTCACATCGACGTCACATGACGTCACATCGACAATCCCCGTAAAGAATGGTGACGTCACTGCAACGTCGTTGTGAAGTCACCTTGTGGCTTTGTGACCATCGATTGTCGATGTGACGTCACAGTGACTAAAATGTGAAGTCGTTATGGCCGTTTTAGAGCTCTTTCGTGACGTTTCACAAAGTGGTCACAATGTGACAAATTTGTGAAAAATGTGTCATTTGTGACTAATTTGACATTAACATTGTGACGAAACTGTGACCGACGATATTTAAATTGCCAGAAACATGTTTTTTAAAGTAAATAACATGTTTTGAAGGATATTTATATATTTCTAAAGATTTTTAAGAAAGTCACATCTCAGCCACAATGTGACGTCACTGTCAGGTGGCATTTTGGTCACAGATGTGATGTGACCAAAGTGACTTCACTGTGACGCCACTGTGACCATGCATGCTATTAAGGTCGATGGTCACAAAGTCACAATGTGACTTCACAACGACGTCGCAGTGACGTCACCATGCCTTACGGAAAGTTAGCATAAAATAAAATGAATTCATCTCTTTTCAATAAATGTCATACTTTGAAATAAAAAAGTTACTAAATAAATAATTAAATTTGAAAATACATACATTGGAAAAGATTAATAAATTGAGTTTGACGGCATAAATTTGAAAGTAGATGTAAATAAAACAACAATAATAGATATTCAATGTGGAATTCTTATAAGTTAGACATCAAATAACATTAATTAATCTCTTTTCAATAAATGTCATACTCTGAGATAAAAAATTAATAAATAAGTTAACAAATATGAAAATTCATGTAGTTGAAAACGTTAATAATTTGAGTTTGAACGCATAATTTTGAAAGTAGATGTGAATAAAAACAAACAACAATAGATATTCACTGTGGAATTCTTATAAGTTAGGCATCAAATAACATCAATTAATCTCGATTTAATAAATGCCAGGTAAAGGTTCTGAGGTAAAAAAGTTAATAAATAAGTTAACAATTTTCAAAATTCATATATTTGAAAACATTAATAATATGAGTTTGACTTCGTAATTTATAGCGTGGATGAGAATTAAAACAACAACATTAAATATTCAATGTGCAATTCTTACAAGTTAAACATCAAATAACAGTTTATTTGCAGACACATTATATTGCATTAAAAAGAAATTTAGAAATATTGGTTTCTACAAAAAGCAATATTTCAAAGTAAAACCAGATGATGTCTGATGAGTAATTTCATTGAGCTACGCAACTGTATTTATTGCTACATTTAACTTTCTAAATATCATTCAATGAATTGGAATCTGAATCTAGAGAAGTAGAAACTAAAGATAAGGCGAGACATACAGAGATTATCTCTTTTCTATAAATGTCATATTTTGAGATAAAAAAAGTTAATAAATAAATAACTAAATTTTAAAATTCATACATTTGAAAATGTTAATAATTTGAGTTTGACTGCATAATTTTGAAAGTAGATGTGAATTAAAGCAACAACAATAGGTATTCACTGTAGAATCCTTATACGTTAAAAATCAGACAGGGTTCGTACGCTTCAAGAGTCATGTACCAAAATATTTGTATAGTAATATTTGCCTTATTTAATAGAAAAAACTCTATTTTTTAGATATAGCAAACAGTACTTTAAGAATTTTCTGGTGCGAAACCACCTAAACTCCCAGGAATCCCCTGATACGTACGAACTCTGTCAAATAAGTTAATTAATCTTTATCCAAGAAATGTCATATTTTGAGATAAAAAAAGTTAATAAATAAATAACTAAATTTTAAAATTCATATATTTGAAAATGTTAATAATTTGAGTTTGACTGCATAATTTTGAAAGTAGATGTGAATTAAAGCAACAACAATAGGTATTCACTGTAGAATCCTTATACGTTAAAAATCAGACAGGGTTCGTACGCTTCAAGAGTCATGTACCAAAATATTTGTATAGTAATATTTGCCTTATTTAATAGAAAAAACTCTATTTTTAGATATAGCAAACAGTACTTTAAGAATTTTCTGGTGCGAAACCACCTAAAATCCCAGGAATCCCCTGATACATACGAACCCTGTCAAATAAGTTAATTAATCTTTATTCAATAAATATCATGCTTTGAAATAAAAAAGTTAATAAATAAATCAACAAATTTGAAAATTCATATGTTTGTAAATGTTAATAATTAGAGGTTGACTGCATAATTTTGAAAGTGGATGTGAATTAAAGCAACAATATTGAATATTCCATGTGGAATTCTTACAAGTTCGACATGAAATAACAGTTTATATATAGAGGCATTATATTGTACAATAAAAAGAAATTTAGAAATGCTTATTTCTACACTGTAAAAACAATTTCCGTTAAATTTACGGCAAAAATTGTTGGCAGAAATGTTGCCAGCAGTATTTGCGTAAAAATTGCAGTAAAATTACATGTAAATTTTATCACATCCAATTCATTACATCTAATTTTACTGCGATTTTCAAGACCAAAAACTGCTTTCAACATTGCTGCCAGTAGTTTTTGCCGTAATTTTTTTTCTTTTGGTTTATCGTGTACAAAAAAAAAACAAAAAAACAAAATCACATGAAAAAGCAGATAATGTCTTTCAATACTTTCATACAGCCACGTGACTCTATTGATTTATTTAACTTTCTAAATAACATTCAATGAAATGGAATCTCATCTAGTGAAATAGTAAGTTAAAGATGAGGCGAGACATACAATGATTATCTCTATTCAATAGATGACATACTTCAAGGTAAAAAAGTTTATAAATAAATTTAGTTCAAATTATAAAGCAACAGTAATAATAGAATACGAAATAAATTGCCTCAACTGCTGTCAGGCGATGGAGATATATTTGTATAATCATCAGGGATTAACGAAATATATTCTCAGCAAAGAAACGTTTATTCAATATCGAGCTGTATTTTTTTACTAATAAAATTAGAATATCAGAGTAATTTCCATTTAAAATAAATTTATAATGCATGTTTTTGTTAAACTTTTCTGTAATTGCATAATTTTAATTTGATATTTTCCAATTTGATAGATTTTATATTTCACTATACACACATAAAAACTTTTAGGCAATTTTAGACATTTGCAAATTTTAAGAAATATGTCAAATATTTTAAAATACACTCGTCGGATTCTTCTGGAACTTCAGGATCATAATGATTATGTTTGATCTCATATTTATCAACGTTTAAGCGAACAATTAAGAGGCCAATAAAAAATAAATAGAAATAATAATATTTGGGATAACACTGTACATTGAAATGCACAAAATGATTTATCGCTGCTGACTTCAAACATGTGAGTAGGGTGCAACATATCTACCAATTGTTATAAGAATAGCGTGTACATTCATGGAGTTAAAGTGATTTTTTTTTTTACTTCAAAAGATTCCTGCATCATTTTAGTTTATATTATGTAGAGTATTCAACCAAATTTAATACAGTTTCATAACATTTTGCAAAATTTATTAGAAATAATACAGCTTATAAAGTTCCAGACGAATCTGACCTTTATATTTTTCAATATTACTATGACTGAAATTGAAGTAGTCTAGTCATTAATGGCCATATGGTGTATATAGTTAAATATGAAATTTCTGCAAAATGTCGATTTAAAATTATGCGAATGTTATTCCAATCAAATAAGCGCATTTTGGGGCAATTGATCATAATAAATGCTACACATATGAAAATTGGTGCAGTTGTTCCTTGATAGCTGCTGGTCGATAGAAAGTGAGTAGGGGGGAGGGGCAAAAATAAGTCCACCGCTTTTTTTTTAGATTTTTGAAAATATCTCATAAACTATGGATGTTTATAAACAAAAAAAATACTCCAGATTAAACTAAAGAGCATTCAATTATGTACAAATGGCATGCATACGCAATGGAACCTTAGTTATCCGTCATTCACGGAACCGGAACCTTGACCGTTAATCCAACAATATTAGGAGAGTTTTCCATAATAAATGTTACAGAGATGAAATTTGGTACAGTTGTTTATTGATAGCTACTAATTACTGGGTAAAAAGTCCCCATAAGAGGAAGTAAGCTGGGAGGGAGGTGTAAAAATAAGTACCCCCCTCTTTTTTAGGTTTTTGAAAATATCTCAGAAACTATGGGTTTTTATTTTAAAAAATACCCCGGATTAAACTAAAGAGCATAAAATTATCTACAAATGACATGCATACACAATGGAACCTCAGTTATTCGTTTTCAAGGAACCGGAACCTCGACCATTTTCATCCAATCATATTAGGAAAGTTTGCCATAATAAATGCAAGAGAGATGAAACTTGGAACATTTGTTCATTGTTGACTGATAATGACTACGTGAAAAGTCCTCATGAATAGAAAGGGAGCGGGGGGGGGGGGCAAAAATAAGTCCCCCTCTTTTTTAAGTTTTTGAAAATATCTCATAAACTATGGGGTTTTAAAAAATATTCCAACATAAATTAAAGAACATAAAATTCTCTACAAATGAAATGTCAACAAAGTGGAACTCGGCTATTTTTCAGTCTTGGGACCAGAACCTTGACGGATTTTCCTCAAAAAAATCATTTTCTTTTCAAATTTATTTATTCAGTGTCTATTGAAATTTATATTTTATATTGTAACTAAAAATGAAAACAGAAAGCAGCATAAGCGAGGAGATCAAGTTGAGCATCCGGAAAATGGAAAAATCTTTGTAGTTTCAAAACCAATTAATGTAATACATTATTTTTCTATACTTTCACAAAATATTAAGCGCTTTAAAAAAAAAAAAAACATTGAAGTATATATATATTTAGCAGCATTAATTAGTTATTTTAATGACAATTTTCTACAAAAGAGATAGTTCAAGAAACAAGACTGAAAGACGTCATTCTAATATTTCATGAATTCACTGGATAAGATACGACATTTGCCGTTTTCAAAAAAGGAAAAATCAAATTTTTCAAAATGTTTCAGCAATGTAAATATATGCATAAAATTACTAATATGTTCAATAATAGGGAGTCCGACCATGACACTGTTACAGAAGCAGGAAAACGTCTTTTTTGAGGATGTATGAAGCCCCCATCCGCATCTTCATCTCTTAAAAATTTCCAAAACCACCCCTTCGCAATGTCTGTATAGAATATTACACATGACATTTCATCCCTTCCGCCAACAGAAGGAGTGACGAGACAGCATTCTTTCCGGGTGTACCATTAAGTACAGTAGTGGCTTGGCCAGGAACAACAAGCCGAATTTTGGGGATGAGAATGAGGACAGAATCATCTTATTCCCATAACAACTAAAGATGCAATCGCATTAGAGGCTGTATTAAATACCAGCTACTGCAAATGCACCACTTTGTGTGGAGTTAAGTGTAAATGCAGGAAAGCTCCATGAATTGTACAATCATCTGTAACATCTACCATGGTGACTGTCTAAATACTACACCCATAAGAGAATGTTACTTACTAAGCTGTACTGTTCTTTTCTTTTTCTTTAACACCTCATCATCAGCTGAAGTGGATGGCGAAAAAAATGAGGATGCGATTATGGATGAAACCCTGTTTAGAACACCTACTAATGCACCATTCACTTCAGTAGATGATGATGTATCAAAGGAAAAGAAAAACAACAGTACAACTTAGTAACACTTTCTTAGTGATTAGCACTTTTCATTTTTCTCTTTTTTTTTTTTTTTTTTTTTTTTTTTTTTTTTTTTTTTTTTTTTGTCACACCAACAATGCTTCACATGACTAAACATTTGATTAATGTTAAATATTTATCCACAGGAATAAGCCGAGATCAACAGGAAAAAGAAGAAGATGGGGTGATAATTATGAGTCCTAACGACCCATGCATTTCCGCTTATGGTGATATTCAAGGAAAAAGCAAGCCAAAATGATAATGACTCTTTTTAAAGATTTCATCTACTTCATAATTACCTAATGACGACTTAATTATAAATCAGTATGTATCTACTTTTACTTTTCTACATATTTTTTATACTCGCAGCTACAATGTCTCTTATTAAAAAACACTTCATTAATGGTGAATATATATCTTTAATTAATTAATTATATGCCATTACCTCGTGCAGTATTGCATATTGGAAGTATTTCTGTTTTATTTTTCTTATTTTTTGCGACTATATCTAATCGATTTGAATAGAAATTAAAAAAGTTTGCAAAGAAAAATATTTTCTTTTGTGAAAATACTTCAAGGTTCCAGTCTCTTGAATGGCGGATAGCCGAGGTTTCATTCTGTATACCTATTTTTGGTAGAAAATTTATGCTCTTTAATTTATACCAAAGCAATTTTTTCATGATACCCACAACTTCTAAGATATTTCCAAAACACTTAAAAAAATTGAGTGGAAACTCCCGCGGCTCACATCCTATTCATGGGGATTTTTTACCTATTCATTAGTAGCCATCAATGAACAAATCTACCAAATTTCATTTCTATAGCATTTATTAGGGCAAACTACAGGGTGTCCCTAAACTCATGGTATATACGCTACAGGGTGATAGAACAGATCAAGACGAGTAATAATAAATAGGAAACCAATGGTTTCAAACGTTTTCCAAAGGTGATAGGCGCCATTAAAGTTCGGGGTCCAAATTTTCAAATGCACATAAAAAACGGAAAAATTGGTCGATTGATTTGCGGTTTTCACTAAAACTATTCTTTATGTTGGTATTTTCTTGAAAATAAATTATAAAGATAAATTTTGAAAAATATCGATAGAGGGAATTCTTTGAAGTAATGAAAAACTATTTTTTACGTTATTTTTTGCATTTGACTAAATGTTTTCGTAAACTTAGACTTAAATTTTGAGCTCAAAATCTGAATAGTTGGGGGTCGTTAAGTAGCAAAAAGTGAATTGTGTTCAGAGGGTTCTAATTTCAAATGATTATAAAAAACGGAAAATTTGGTCGATTCGTTTGCTGTTTAAAATAAAACTATTCTTTAAGTTAGTATCTTCTTGAAAATAAATTTTAAAGATAATTTAAAAAAAAATCTGTTAGAGGGTGCCTTAAACTTCAGAGTAACCAACAGCTAATTTTAACCGTTATTTTTTGTATCTAATTAAATGCTTTCCAAAACATATTAAATGTTTTCGAAATCTTAGATTTAAACTTAAATTTTGAACTCAAATTCTTAAACATTGGGAGGGGTTAAGAAGCGCAGACTGAAGTGTGTTCAGGAGTTGAAATTTAACCCAAACCCCTCAAACACAGTTCACTTTTGCGCTACTTAAACACTCGCAACGATTCAGAATTTGATCTCAAAATTTAAATCTAAGCATTTGAAAGCATTTAATGAGATTTTTAAAAATAACGGTTAATAATAGCTGTACGCTTCTCCAATGTCTAAGTCGCCCCTATCGGCATTTTGTGAAATTTATCTTTAAAATTTATTTTCAAGAAAACACTGATTTAAAGAGTAGTTTTAGCAAAAACCGCAAACGAATCGACTAATTTTTCCGTTTTTTATAATCGTTTGAAATTTAAACCCTCTGAACACAGTACATTTTGTGTTACTTAACCACTCCCAACTATTCAGATTTTGAGCTCAAAATTTAAGTTTAAATCTAAGCCTACGAAACCATTTAATGACATTCCGAAAATAACGACGAAAAATAGTTGTTCGTTAATCCAAAGTCTAAAGAGGCCCTCTATTGGCATTTTTTGAAATTTATCTTTATAATTTATTATCAATAAAATACCGACATAAGGAATAGTTTTAGTGAAAACCATAAATCAATCGGCCAATTTTTCCATTTTTTATAATTATGTGAAATTTGAACCCTCTGAACACAGTTCAGTTTGCGCTACTTAACCATTCCTAACTATTCATATTTAAAGCTCAAAATTTAAGTTAAAGTCTAAGCTTACCAAACCATTTAATGAGATGGAGAAAATAACGACAAAAAATAGCTGTTCGTTAATCCAAAGTTTAAAACGCCCTCTATCGGCATTTTTCGAAATTTATCTTTATAATTTATTTTCAAGAAAATACCACCATAAAGAATAGTTTTATTGAAAACCGCAAATCAATCGACCAATTTTTCCGTTTTTTATGATTATTTGGGATTTTGGGCCCCAAACTTTAATGGCGGATATCTCCTTTGTAAAACGTTTAGTAACCTTGGTTTCCTATTTACTATTAATCGTCTTGATGTGTTCTATCACCCCCTAGCGTATGTACCATGAGTTTAGGGACATCCTGTATACTAATTTGATTGGACAAAAATGATTTTCGTTTGTAAAAATCAGTCACGGTTCAGTTTCCGTGACTAACGGATAAACGATGTTCCATTGCGTATAAATGTCATTTGTAGAGAATTTTGAGCTGTTTAATTTATGTTGGAATGTTTTTTATAAAACCCCATCTTTTCTAAATTATTTTTAAAAACATGAAAAATAGGAGGAAACTTATTTTTGAATCTCCCTCCCCCTCCCTACTCATTTCCCATTAATGAGGACTTTTTAACCCATTCGTTAGTACCCATCAATGAACAAATGTTCCAAATTTAATCTCTGTAGCATTCATTATGGGAAACTTTCCTAATATGTTTGGACGAAAATGGTCAAAGTTCCGGTTCTATGAATGACGGATAACCGAGGTTCCACTGCATATGCATGCCATTTCTAGAGAATATGCTTTTTAATTTAAGCTGGAATATTCTTTTTATAAAAGTCGATAATAGTTGAGATATTTTCAAAAACCTAAAAAAAGAGGGGGGACTTATTTTTACCCCTCCCTTCCCACTCACTTCCTGTCGATGGGGACATTTTAACCTAGTCATTAGTAGCTACCAAGTAACAATCTTGCCAAAATTCATCTCTATAGCATTTATTATGGCACACTTTCTTAATTTGATTGGAAGACTTTGATTATTTCACGCAAATTTATGATAAAATTAGTTTAAATCAAAAGGGGTTCAAAATTATATTTCTATTGATGAATACATGAAGTTCGGCATTCAATAATTGTTTCTTTGTTATTTCCTGATTCATCAATCCGATTTTCAAAGCAGTTCGGATAATTTATTTAATGTTTTGTTTTGCTGTGGCTCTATAATTTCAAAAAATAAACTATGTACTTATTTAACTCTACATTATTTATGTAATTCCATAAAGTGCTTTTTAATATTTATGAAAGTTTTAGTTATTTTTATAATCAATTTCTTGCTAATGACGCAAAAATGATTTACGAGAAAAAAAATCATTTGTTTAGACATATTCAACTATCACTTCTACTTACAAAAACCTGTATTTAACCCTTTCGGATTCAATTTTTTTTTCAGTTTTAGAAAAAATTACTTTTACGTTAATATTATTAACACTAACTGTCCAAATGCATCAATAAGTGTTTAACGAAAATTTTATTGTCTGAAAGAAAAAGAATGTTGTTGTTTTGCATACTATTAAAGTAATATTCATGTGAATATAAACTGAGGAAGCATTTTTGGAGATATTTAAAAAATATTGTGTTACAACATGATTTAATTTATATTACAAATTTCTAATAATTCTTACGTTTTATTACACATGATTTCTTCAGGAAAGTAATTTAAATTTTAAATTTTAAATATAAGGTGGTGTGGGGTAATAACGCCAGGTGGGGTAATAACGCCAAGTGCTAATATTTTGCATAATTATGACATAATCTGGTAAATGACACCCATGTGCTCTGTGCAGAAGGGTTTTGAGTCATATAAATCCCAAAAAACAGCTTCTAGTTATTTTGTTTCATTTTTAGGTCTTATTGTTTTTACAAGCAACTAAAATTAACGCTTGATCTAAAATTTGCGAGATACGTTTTGTGATGTGAAGATATTTTTTTTTATCCGGAAATACTTTGTTAATTACATAAAATTGTAGTACATTTCATGGACTTTCAAAATATTGTTGAAGTTTTTGGATATCTTCTCGAGATAATTTGTAATTTAAAATTTACAGCGCAATAACTATAACGGGGTAATAACGCCAATCCTTGACATTAATATCCCGGTTGATTTCCTACAGTGGCCGAGCTACATCCTATATATTAATTCAAATAAACACAGTTAAAACTGTGCAATGTTTCTAATAATTCTATTTAAATGGGCCTTTTTAAGCAAAAATAAGCTCACAGTCTGATATTCTTTTGTCTCAACCCCCCCCCCCACACCACACCTTTATTTTTCTTACACTTTCACAAAAAAATGAACATTTTCAATAGCTTAGAATGCAATTTGTCAATTTCTAAGTTTGTAGAATTTGTATTTTTAGAATTGGGCAATCTACATGCAATTATTCCATCTTATTTAATAGTTTTGTTTGCATGGCGTTATTACCCATATAGGTGGGTAATAACGCCAAATAGCATTGGTCAAGAAATCACGCCATTACGTTTTATGAATACATATCTGTTAAATTATTTTTTTTACATAGATAGTCAATGAGTTGCTGTATCGAATCGTATATTTGTTTGAAAAATACAAACTAAAACTGAGCCGTGAAAATTGGTCTAACCTTAACGTGGCGTTATTACTCCAGGGTACCTTATATTTAAAATAAAAGAATCACACATGGCGC
Organism: Maratus speculifer; assembly: GCA_964019185.1. Taxonomy (NCBI): domain Eukaryota; kingdom Metazoa; phylum Arthropoda; class Arachnida; order Araneae; family Salticidae; genus Maratus; species Maratus speculifer. The sequence goes on along the minus strand of OZ025292.1, from coordinate 44,917,544 downwards.
AAAGAGATATAGGCAAATAATAATTATTATTATTATCATTAAATGGCTAAACATAAATGAAGTCATATATAAAATGCATAGGCACATAGTAACATTGCTACATTTAAATAGAAGCAAAAGTATTTCTTAATGCAGAATAATACTTCATTAAAGGACTTGTACTATTAATAGTACACCAAACCCAAAAGGGTTAAAATAACCATTACACAATTCATTCTCTTTTAGAATACGATTAATTGCTATTTGTACTCAGATAAATTGCTATTTTACCATAACCTTCCATGTTTTGATGATCTATTAAATTACTTGAATTCCGACCATATGTCGTTAAACGAGATAAAGTCGAAATGAGAGTTTTACAATGTGTATGATTTGTTCTATATTATCTAATATTTGTCTGTCTCTTATGATACCCCTAAAATTAATTTTAAAATAACAGAGTTAAATTATGAAAAGTCATTTAAAAATAATAAAAAGCAAATCCTAAAAGAATTCGTTATTTTCAGTTAATTTCATTATTTTTCCAAAATGAATTAAATAATTATTTCTGTATTATTAGTATAAAACATGTTTGTTAGAATAATATTATTTACAAAAGCAATCAATAAGAAAACTATGTAAGTATGCAGATCCTCATAAATTTTAAATTATTTTAAATTTTACTGCGATCCAAATCACTTTTTTAGCTCAACTCTTATTGACCTAACTTTGCATCTCGAATCCTATTAAGAATGTATAAAAATTTTCTTCACATTCTGAAAAACAACTTTATTTGCCAAATATAGCCAAATTTGGCAAAACTCATTCAATTGGCTCCAAATACGTGTTTTGGTTTTCGTAATTTTAATAGTCTATTTTTCGATCAAACATCTCCAACTTACTGGCTGTTGCCATATTCTCTTGACCCTGACCCGTATTACCCAAAATGGCTCACTAATAAAAATTGAACAAACATTTTTCTTAGCTCAATGGTTTTCTGGTAATCAACAACAATATTATATAAAATTGGATCAGAATCGTTTAAGCTATTTCTTAGGTAAAATTATCTTGACCCGCAATGAAGCCCGAAATGACCCACTAATATAATTTTTTTTCTAATACGTGACTCGCCCAATAGTCTTCTCGTGACAAAAAACGTTTCGTTTCAAAATTTAGGTAAAATGGATTGGGTCGTTGTTATATATAATTAGAATGACCATGACCCATTATGGCCCAAAATGACTCGCTTATCAAATTTTCACGAGTATTTGTCCTATTCGTAATGATTTTTCCTTGCCCGAAAACGATATAATACAAAGTATAGTCAAAATGGGGGTAATCAATTTTCCAGATAAAATTAGCAAAATCCACCATGGGCCACAAATGACCCTTATAATCTAAATCTCTCGAACATGTGACCTAGCCCATTAGTTTTAACGTGCTGAATAATGTTTCGATACAAAATTTAGATAAAATCGATTGTAAGGATTTTTACACATAATTAGTTTGACCCTGATCCATTATGACTCAAAATGACCCATATTAATCGCATTTTCTTGAACATTTGACATAACCCAATGATTTTCTTGAGCCCGAAAACGATAGAATACAAAATTTAGTAAAAATTGCACGAGACATTGCCTAAATAAAATTAGTATGACCCACTTATCGAATTTTCTCTAACTCATGACTTAATGCAATACCCTTGTTGCCTTTGAAAATGGTAGAAAACAAAATTTGGTTAAAATCGTTAGAGCCATATTTTAGATAAAAGTGATTTGACCAAAATGACCCGAAAATATCTCACTAATCGAATCTAACTAATTTCTGGAACATGTGACCCAGCACAGTAGTTTTCTTGTGCCAAAAAACTGCTGTACATAAAATTCCGTTGAAAGATATTCAACCGTTCTTTAGATATAAATAGCTCAGCCATGACCCATCATGACCCATCATGATTCACAAATGACCCTCATAATCAAAATCTTTCGAATATGTGATTTAGCCCATTAGTTTATTCGCGTATAAAAACTGTAAGATACAAAATTTCGTTAAAATAGATCCTGCCGTTATCTAAATATAAATAGCTTGACCCAGACATTTTATGACCCATTAATCGCATTTTCTAAAACATGTGACCTAGCCGAATGATTTCCCGAAACGATAGAATACAAAATTTAGTAAAATCGCACGAGACATCCTCTAGATAAAATTTGTGTGACCCACAATTTGCAAAAAATCGAATCGTCTCTAACCCAATGGTTTTCTCATAATCCAAAGTGGCAGAATACAAAATTTGGTTAAAAACATTAAAGCCGTTTTTTGGATCAAATTGGTTTGACCCATAATAACCCAAAAATGACCCATTAATCGAAATTTTTCGAAGGTGTGACTTACACCAATAATTTTTTCGTGTGAAAAAGCTCTTGATACAAAATTTTGTTAAAATCGATCCAGCCTTTCTTTAGATATAAATAGCTTGATCTTGACCCATTATGACACAAAATGATCCACTAATTTAATTTCCACGAGCACTCGACTAAACCCAATGGTCTTCTTGTGATCGAAAATGGTAAAATACATTTTTTTTCAAAATCGTTAAAGCCGTTTTTGAGATAAAATTTACACACATACATACGCAATTTGTTGACATTTGTTTTATTATTATTTATAATAAAAAAATAACACAGAACCTTTTTAAAGGGCTTGAGGAAATAAGAAACATATAAGAGGAGTCCAGAAGCCAAGGAGTATAAGTGACAAAATTGAAAACAAAATGAGTTAAGTGCATAGGCTATCTGGAAATATGTCTATTTATTTGTAGGTAAAGAGTTAAGAGTGATTTTTTCATTATGTACTGAGTTATAGAGGTCAGTTACTTAACCTCTTTCCCAAAACTGTGAACGTGTGGAGGCCAAGGGGTACAGTTGTGTCCGTTAACATCTATATAGCAGAAGCGCGACCAACGACATACAAAGCAATTTGATTTTTTATGCATTAAATAAATGCATTTTAACTGATATCAAATAAGAAAAGTCATGCGTTAAGCATGAACTAATAAACACTTTCCAACACTCCCTGAAATCTTTAAAAATTTTTGCTATTTAGGGTAATAAAGTATTACTATCCATTTTTAAATATGTATTTTGATACTTTTGAGCAGCCCTGTGTTTTATTGGTCGGTTGATATATACTGTATAACGGGAAAAATTAGTTTAGCAAGAAAACACATATTAGTTTGAAATTTCTCTTTCAGCAGTTTATGCTAATAGATGAAAGCATACTTGTATAACTTTGTTTATTCTGTAGTTTATCTTAAGCCTTTATTATACGACAGTATTTAGATGAAATTTACTTCAAACTAAAATACACTTAAGACTTCTGATATCACATTTTCTGAAATTATCATCCATCGATGACCATGTATAAAATTTTGTGTGTGATCCTATATATCATTTTATCTATATTTTACAAGCATTTCTTGGTAAACTGAATGCAGTTCAGCATAGAAATACATGACTTATTTAAAAGCAATCTTTAAGTAAAGTACGCTCATATTCTGTAACCTTTACGAGTATTTTTGTGTAACCCTGTATATGAACTATAGCATTTATACATGTCATATAACATGTATAAATTTAGTGAAACTTAAAAGTGCAATTCATAATTAAAATGGCATTTCGTCCATCCATCAATCATCATTGATAATATATACAGTACTTCGGATAGAATATACTATTTGAAGTCTTTTTGTGTCGCTATAAATACTGTGTACTTCGTATTATGCGCAAAATAACTTATATTAAGCATCAACGATATATATGAATTTTATTATACATGAAAATTGTAATATAATGAAAATAAGTCGCAACCAATTCCCTCTTTATCATTAGGCAATGTAAATCTTTTGTATGGTCCTGTAAATAAATAATAACTATTCTTTTCACCTCAGATTTTTTAGAATGCTTCTTTTAGTGCAATTCTTAAATGCATATAAGTTTTAATATGTGACAAGGTGTAACATCTTTCAAATTCATTTAAAACGATTTTTCCCATAAACTGTAACGTAATGGAAAACTTTTGATTGTCCCTGTAAATAAACTAATCGTGTTAGAAACTTCATTTGCAATAGGTTTGTGTTGAGGTAAACATGAATAATTCCCAAAAATTTATGGGCAATCCGAATAAATTTACGAGAGTTAATGCACGGACAGACAAATTAAAATCATATTCACTTTTCAACTTTGTTGGAAAGTGTTAAAAAATATAAAATTTTAATGTTTCAAAATTTTAAATAAAACTTTAAAACTTACATTAGAACAAAAATTTTTCTTTCATTCATTTATATCAACATCGTTCATTTTATTTTTCGTAAATTCATTTTTTATTTCATAATTTTTCCTTCTATAGAATTTATATTAAAACAAAAGATTGTCCTTTCATTTATTTGTATAAACATTGTTCTTAATTTTTTCATAAATACAATTTTTTATTTCATAATTTTTCATTTCTTGTGCTCATTCTGCACTTGTACCTTTTAGTTTTCAAGCACTTTTCATTACTGCTTAGAAGCCAAGAGGTACAAATGCCGAATGACGATAAACATTGCTTATTTATAAGTAAAAAGAAAAATTGTATTCCATTTTTTTTAAAACAGTTATTGAAATAAGAGTTCAAAGATCACTAAGAAGTAAGCAAAAGTTTCATAGCTCAATTCGTTGAATTACAATTGATGTTTAGCTTTGAACTCAATTTACTCAAAATCTAAATTTTGTCATTTGGCTTCTGGACTCCTGATATGAAAGTGTATATATATTTTTTTCATAAAACACACATCTTTTCTTTTTCACTTTTTTATTAATAAATGCTTAAGTGCAATTTAATTTTTTACCATATAAATGCGTTCGTGACAGGAGACCCCCCCATGGTGAGGGTCGAAAAATTTAAAAAGCTTATAACTCGCGACCTAATTTTCATAGCGCGGCCAAATTTTGTTTGGTAATTTATTATGAGACAATGTTAATTTTTGGTGACAGGAGACCCCCACGGTGAGGGCCGAAAAATTTAAAATGCTTATAACTCGCGATCTAATTTTTGTAGCGCGGCCAAATTTTGTTTGGTAATTTATTATGAGACAATATTAATTTTTGGTGACAGGAGATCCCCCCCCCCCCCACGGTGAGGGTCGAAAAATTTAAAATGCTTATAACTCGCGATCTAATTTTCGGAGTGCTTCCAAATTTTGTTTGGTAATTTATTAAGCTATTGCATAGCTTTTATCGCGGGCTTTGAGCGCGGCTACCGAATCTAGAAATTTGTAACTAGAAAAAACCTAACACTTCGGCTAACATCGTTTCAGTTCGGCAGACTTGGGCACGATATCCTTCGGTAGACTTCGGCAGACATTGACGCGGTATTTTTCAGATATTTAGAGGATATCGAGTCTCAAACTTATGTTTCTTATTTCAGTTACAACATACCTAGAGTTTCAATGATAAAAATTCCTGATTAACCTACATGTATTGTAAGATAATAAAAATATTTTAAACGATATTAACTACTCATTTATTCAATAAAAGAAAAAAAATTGTTTTATTATCGGTCATCACGCTCAAAAAGTGTAACTTGAATTAATATCAAAGACCAGAAAAAAAAAACTGCATAAATAAAAAATATATAAATAATTATAATTGCGTAAGTTTTAGATTTTTATTAAATTTTCTGTCCTAGTCTGAAAAAAAAGAAGAAAGGACATTTCTTCAATTTTCTGGTAGCAGTGCTGCCAGGTAGAATATATGACGTCTACTGCATGTAAAATCCGTCGTGGGTGTAAAGTCCTCCAAGTTACTTGTGAATTATACCTCTTGATGTTTCTTGCCAGTTGAAGTTCTCGTCATCTGATCAAGGCTATAAATTACGAGACCAACTTGAGTAGCCATTTGCAGTACAAACAACAGGATGTAACGTTAATCAAACCGACAAAACAAAGTATGCTCAAACGAGAAGCAAGAACTGCAGATAAGTTGACGTGCGAAGCTATGGAATCATGCTTATTGCCGCTTCGCGGCGATTAGGCGATCACCCGCCCCGATACCAGGTACCTGAAACGTTAAGCTGCGATAACTGGGCAGGTAGGAGCCTGGTCAACGGTTAGAAAGACAGAAAGGTGGTTGTAGCATGGTTGCCCGGTATATTTCCGTGAATTGAAGAATGTACATCTGGGAATGAGGGGGAGGGGGGTTTATGGAACATTTTTGGTGATTCATCTTTCTGACATGTATAACGCATAAAAATTTGGACCTGTTATAAAATAATCAAATGGAAATAATAACATAATAATTATATGAATACCTTGAATGAATGTCAGGTAATACAAACATGCGAATATAACACCATTTTCTTAAAAATAATTCTTTATGCTCTGTTTTGAGAGAATTTCATAATATATGAAATAAAAAGATAATTTAAAGTAGTTCTTAATTTAAAAAATGACTTACAGCTATAAAACATAAAAAAAATGATTATTTTTTAAGACCCCCATTAAATTTACTTGTGAGCATTTAATAAAAAAGCATTAATAAAGGGAATTTCATTGTTTTCATGATTTACTTTCACATATAACAGCAAAAGATTCATTTTCAGTTTAAAAAAAAATTATTTTTCATGGTAAAGTAATTAGAATTTCTCGTTGAAATTGAACTATGCAAATGCTGTTTTCTTATTTTCCAGTTCTATATGCTCAGTAAAAAAAATAAAAAAATTGTAAATAAACGTACTACTACCACAATTTAAGGTTTTAAAAAGGATAAAAACTTTTTTCCATACTAAAAGACATGTAACTGAGAAATAAATAGTCGAGGAAGAATAATCTGTTTTTTTTTCCTTGGAAAATATTTTCACGGAGATTTTGTTTATGAAAACAGTCCAAATTAAAGGAATTTCATTTAATTAAACTATCAAAATTTTTATGAGTTTTATTTATTTTTAAGTGATTAGCACTATTATAATTTGCTTTTATTTATTTTATCATTAAAAGTTTGTTTTATGTAAATATATAAAAATGTAAAAAAATTTTAAAAAGAATCTGATAATATTTTCATAACTTGAGCAGCATTTTAGAGGGAAAGATTTTCTTTAAAGAAATGTTCTTATTTATTATTGAGGCATGCACATTTAATTTTTAATAACACTATTTTTTGTATGATAAAAATAATAATCTAAAATTTTATTTGGATCGGATAAATTTCTAATGGTAAGAGATTTAAAACAGCTCGAAAGCAGGATGAATAATTCTGATGTAGATAAGTTTTCAATTAGACATAAAGAAGTTTGAGTACCATATTAGCATTATGAAGATCGTAAACAGTGTCGCCAAATCTTAAAATCTTAAATTTTAAACTCGCTTTCTACTAAATGCTCGCTGTGAGAGTAGTTAACATGTTCGATAGAAAACAAGTGGTCAATGCAAGTGTTTAAAGAAAAACACTTTATTTTAGATTACAGAAATTTTCTGCCCTAGAATTAAAAAAATTCAAATTTCTTCAATTCTCGGATATATACCGGTAGCAGTGCTGCCGGAGAATTTCTGTGGATCGAATAAAGTATTTCTGAGGGTGTGAGGGTTTAGAAACATCTTTAGAGATTTTTCTTTTTGGCACGCATATAATGCATAAATAACGAGATAGGTTATAAAATAATCAATTGGAAATAATAAAATAATAATATCTGAATATTTTGATTGAATATCATATAATACAAACATGTCAACACAACATTTTTTTATCTAAAAAAAAAATCTTTACATTAGGTTTTTTTTTGAGAATTTAAAAATACGCGTAATTAATTTTATAAAGTTCATAGCATAGAATAAAAAAGAGGTAAAGGCTATACATAAAAAAATTAAAAGCTTACTACGATCAAAAAATCATTATTTTCGTAAGATTTGTTTAAATTTATTTATGTGCATGAAAAAAACAGCTCTAATGATTCTAAAATCTATTATTTTAGCAATTTATTTTCATATAATTACGACGAAAAGTTTTTTTTTTTTTCAGTTTCAAAAAATATTCTTCAGGATAATGTAATAAAAAATTCTCAGTAAAATTAAACTATGCAAAAATGATTTTCTTTTCTTCCAGCTCTATTTTCTTAGTAAAATAACTTTTGTAAATAAATGTACTTCTGTCATTACTATTAAGGTTTTTAAATGTCTAAAAACATTATTATTATTTCTTTTTTTATACTGAAAGACACTTAATTAACAAATGAATTTTCGAGAACTTGTTTTTTCTTGGAAAATATTTTCTCATAGAGTTTTCCTTATTGCAAAAATTCAAATTAGAAAGTTATTAAATTTTTTAAAAGGTTTATATTTTTAACCATTTATAAATTGAATGTTACTTAAAGAATTAAAAATATTGCAATTTTTTTATGATTAAGAATGTAGATTTGTTTTATGTAAATACATAAAAATATAAACACAACTTTTAATAGTCAAAGATATTTTTTTATAATTTGCGAAGCATTTCAGCTTAGAAGATTTTCTTTAACCAGTTAATTGATGAATATTTTAGAAAAAAACTTTCTAATAATGGTTATTTTTTCATTTTTAATTTTTTATCGCTGGTCTTCAAAACAAAAATTTTTACCGATTTGAATCGCAAAAAACTATCCGATTAAATAATACAAAATTTACAATAAAAAATTACTGGTGAGAATAATAAATTAAGGTACATGGATGCCCGTGTGTGGTACGGACATTCATGTTTGACAAAAACACTTTGTCCTTTATGACATACAGGAAAATCGGGGAAGCAGTTAAAAAATTTTTATTTTTAAGACATGCACATTTAATTTTTAATAGTATGATTTCAATGTTTGGTAAGAAGAAGAATTTAAAATGGTATTTGGATTGGTTAAACTTCCAATGGTAAGAATTTAAAAAATATTAATAATCCGAAAGTAGGATAATTCCAATATAGATAAGTTATTAATTAGGCATAAAGAAGTTAGAGCATTTTATTAACATTATACAAGCCGCAAACAATGTTGCTAAAACTTAAAATTCTAAATTTGAATCCGCACTTCAACTTAGTGCTATCTTTGTGATTGTTTAACTCTTCCGGGTCTGGTGTTCTATTAATGGTACGTGTCATTTAATGGAGTATTATTTTGTTTTAAGAAATGCTTTTGCTAACATGTGCATGTAGTATTATTAGTATATATTTGTGCATTTACTGTATGACTTCATTTATGTTTAGGCATTTAGTAATAATAATTACTATCATAATTTTCTTAATTTACTTTGCCCCGTTTGCGATTCCTTTATTTGAAGTTATGTTTCACGCTTTAAATTTAAAATAGGAGTTACTTTCCTGAGATAATCATGCGTAATAAAGTGCAAAAAATATTAGAAATTTGTAATATAAGCTAAATCCTAATGTAATACAATATTTTCTAAATATCTCCAAAAATTCTTCCTTAGCCTATTATTACATAAATATGAATTGGATTGTACGCAAAATAACAGTATCTGTTATCTTTCAGACACTCAAATATTCGTTAAATACTAATTAATGTATTTAGATAGCTAGTGTTAATGTTATTAACGTAAATATAATTTTTTTCTAAAAACTGAAAAAAATCAGTCCCGAAAGGGTTAAAATGCTCAATTAAAAATACTTTGTCCTCGATTCAAGCGCATGTACATTACAGAAGAAAAATAGGAGTATTTTTTATAATTTTGTTCTTGCAGATTACTGAATTTTTTTGTCATAAAGTGACAAAAAATGCAAATTTCTTCAATTTCTGGATATATACCGGTAGCAGTACTGCCGGAGTGTTTTTTCGAGTCGAAGAAAATGTTTCTGTGATTGTAGTGGTTAAATAACATTTTTGGGGATTACTTTCTGGTGTTAATAGCGCGTAAATACCAAGATTAGTTATAAAATAATTAATGCCATAATATTAGAATACCTTGATTGAATATCAGATAATACAAACATACTAACATAGCACCAGTTTCTTAAAAAAATCCATTACACTGTGTTTTGAGACAGTTTGACAAAATATGAATTAAAAAAATTATTAAAAATATTTCTTTGGATAACATTTTTCTTTAAAAACTCTACATAAAAAAAAACTTACTGCTATAAAAAAAATCTTTATTTTTACAAGATTCCTTAAAATTTACTTATATGCTTAAAAAAAGAAGTTTAAATAATTCTGAATTTTACTATTTTGCTAATTTACTTTCATACATAACGGCAAAAGTTTTATTTTTTCGTTTTAAAAAAGTATTCTTCAAGATAATATGATTAGAATTTCTCGTTAAAATTAAACTATACAAATATTATTTTCTTCTTTTCCTGTTTAGTAAAGCGATTTTTGTAAATAAACGTACTATTAATGCAATTTAAGGTATTTAAACACTAAAAACTTTTTTTTGCTATCTGAATCACACGCAATTAACAAATAAATAGTCGAAGAAAAATAACCTGTTTTTTCTAGTAAAATGTTTTCACAGAGAATTTTGTTTACGGAAATAGTCCAAATTAGAGAAATTTCCTTTAATTAAGTTGTTATTTTTTTTTGTATGTTTATTTTTTAAATCATTTATAAATTAAATTTTACTTAAAGAATTATAACTATTGCAATTTTTTTGTCATTAAGAAAGTAAATTTGTTTTATTTAAAGACTATTTGTTTTATTTAAATAACTTTTAATAATCAAAGAATATTTTTTATATTTTACGCAGCATTTTAATTGAAAAGATTTTGTCGCGGGCTAAAGAAAAGTTCTTACTCATAATTAAGACATGCATATTTTATTTTTAATAATAAGATTTCAGTATATAGTAAAAACAATAATTTAAAATGTCATTTGTACGAATAAACTTTCAGTTATTGGAGTTTTTTAAATAAACCGAAAGGGGGATAAATTACAGTAGACTCCCTCAAATCCGCACAGTTTGAAACCAGAGTTTTGCGGATTTCTGGTCTTTTTTTTTACATTTTTAAACGGTTATTTGAAAGTGATTAACAATAAAATTGAAACTATTATGAAGGCTTACAATATAATAAAAAATTAAAATAAGTAATAAACTAAAATAATAAACATTTAGATAATTTTTAACATGATTGAAATATTGAAAGCAAAGGTCAGGTTAATAGTGACTAGTGTATGATTATTATTTATTATAAAGATAAGATGCATTTTTCATATGAAATTTGATTTGTAAGTATACATTATTAATTCACATGAAAATCATAAAATAAGGAAGTTTTATTTTAAGTTTACCCAGACTTAATAACCAAAAAAGCTAAGTTAATACAGAAATATATTTGGTAAAAAGATTGTGATTACCAGCGCTATCTTAATTTATTTCCAAAATATTTTTTTCATGAAAATACATAAATTCAGTAATATTAATGAAAATTACAAATTAAAATATATATGAAGTTGATAAAAAGAAAAAAGTAAAATTTTACAACTATATCTGAACTGAAATCATCATTGTTTCATCTGTAAATTATGTGCGGATTTTAGACAGTTGCGGAATTGAAGGAGTTCTCTATAATTCATTATAAATAAGTTATTAATTAGTCAAAAAGAAGTTTGAGTACCGTATTAGCATTAAGCGGCCTCCAAACAGTGCTATCAAATCTTAAATTTCAAACTCGCTTTTTATTAAGTACTCACTGGACAAGTTCCATTGAAAACGAGTGGTCCCCGTTTCAAGACCATGTGCATTAAATGAAGATAAAAAAAGAAGTATTTATTAAAAATTTAATAATTATTATTATTATTATTATTATTATTATTATTTTTTTTTTTTTTTTTTTTTTTTTTTTTTTTTTTTTTTTTTTTTTAGATTTTGATGTAACTGGGCATGCCGCCGGTGTTCTGTTGGTTAAATGAAGACTTAATATGAGTAAAAGTTAAAATCAAACACTTTATTTAAACCTTTGGGAAATGGAAAAGTGGACCTATATTCAAGATTTTCCAGTCACTAAGCACAATGCTAAGAGATTAAATTGTAAACTATACTCACGTCCACGGCTTAAGCTCAGTTCAGGGCACTCACACCGGCTTTACTTTCAGGTTGCGGCCAAAAGCTACGTAAAAGCTATAATAAAACAGCCCGTGGCTGCAAACAATCTTTATTTCTGGAAATACTCAACGTATTAAATAACTCTTACTCGCTGGCTTTCCTCTTAGGTAACTGAGCTCACAACACTAGCTAACGCGGCTCACAATCTGTCTGACTTTGCGGCTCCTGCCGCTTCACAACACAATCTATCTCACTCTGCGGGCTCCTGCCGCTTCACAACACAATCTATCTCACTTGGCTGGCCCCTGCCGCTTCACAACACACCACACACTCCAACTCATAAATTCTATACAATGCAAACTTGAGACGGAGCTATAAATGTGCATAAAACTCCTAGCCGCAGCTAACTGTAGACTCGATGGCGCCACATACACTATTTAAAATTAAAATTGAATAAAGGATAGATGTCGCTTTTGCACCACACATGTTAGAACATTGACGTCAAGATTTCATTAAAAATACTAGAGTGTCTTTATCACAAAGGGACACTTCCTCACAAGATTACGGAAATTTTCTGCCCTAGAACTGAAACAAATGAATGCAAATTTGTTCACTTTCCGGATATATACTGGTAGCAGTTTTGCTGGAGTGTTTCGGCAATTTGTAGAATGCTTTTCGGAGAGTGTGGTGGTGAAAAACAATTTCTGGAGATTTTTATAGTTCAGGCAAGCATAAGTTTAAATACCGAGGTTTGTTAAAAATAATATCAATTGGAAATTATAACATAATAAGGTATCATAGCTGCCAACTTTTACGCATTTTTCCTACCACAAAAATTTTATAGAAAATATTGTCTTATATAATCGTCGAAATCTTACGATAAAATAAATAGAAAATCTCTGTACAGTTTTAGTGGTAGCAAAAATGCGTAAAAGTTGGAAGCTACATGTATGAATACTTCGATTCAATATTAGGTAATAAAACCATGCGAATATAATATCATTTGCCAACACTTAAATAGAAATTCATTTTTACAGTAAAACGTGTAAAACTTTTTTATTTAAAACTTTCGAGATGGGGTTTTGGCAAGAGAAACTTCAATAAATTTAGCAAAGATTAAAATAAAAATAAAATAATTTACATAATCTGATTTTTTTATATGATGATCGCCAATTTTCTTAAAAAAAAAAAAAAAAAAAAAAAAAAAAAAAAAAAAAACTCTTGAGATTTTTTATAACGGAGTTACGATTTACTTACACATTTTCTTAGAAATAATTCTTCATAGTCTGTTTTTATAAAATATGATTTAAAAAATAATATTAAATAGTTCTTAGCATAAGATTTTTTTTTTAAGCTGTACACAAAAAAGACTTACAACTTAGAGAAAAAAAATAAAGTTAGTCCTATAAGACTCTTTTAAATCCACTTATGCGGTTGAAAAAAAATTATTAATTCTGAATTTTATTAATCTAGTAACTTACTTTCATATGTAATAGCTAAAGTTTTCTTTTTTATATTTTGAAAAATATTTTTCACGATAATGTAATTAGAATTTCTTGTTGAAATTAAATTATGCAAATACAATTTTCTTCTTTTTCTGTTGTATATGCATAGTAAAACATCTTTTGTAACTAAAAGTACTGCTAACGCCATTTAAGGTTTTTAAATGGCGTTTTAAGCTTTTCAATGGCGCAATTTAAGGTTTTGAATTAACAAAAAAAAAAAAAAAATAGCCGAAGAAGAGTAACCTGTTTATTCATGTAAAATATATTAACAGACAATTTTGTTTATGCATTCAGTCCGAATACGAGAAATGTCATTGAATTAAGATATTTAAAATTTAAAAAAATATATTTATTTTTAAATGAATGATAAAATGAATGTTATTTGAAAAATTAAAACATTTACATTCTTATAAGTTTATTTATTTTTATACCCTTTATAATATAAATGTCACTTAAAAAATAAAATTATTACAATTTGTTTTTATTTATTTTATCATTTAGGAAGTAGATTTGTTTAATGTAAATACATAAAAAATATAAATGCAACTTTTAATCGAGACAGAGTATTTTTCCTGACATGCGCAGCATTTTAATTTGCAAGATTATTTAAAAAAAAAACTTTTCTTAATTATTAAGAAATAAATATTTAACTTTTAACAATACGATTTCAATGTGCAGTAAAAACAATAATTAAAAAACTATTTGTACGGGTGAACTTCTTATAGTAAGCATTTTTTTTGTTATAATCTGAAAGCGGTATAAAGAATTCCAAAGTAGATAAGTTTTCAATGAGACATAAAGAAGTTAAAGCACCCTATAAGATCTATTAACACCGTTAACAGTGTGTGCCAAACCATAATATCTTACGAATTAAATATTTCCAACTCAGCGAAAAATCACCCAGGGCAGGATCCGAACCCAGATACTTGGCTTACAAGGCTAATGCTTTACCGTTTAAGCTAAATGAACTTAAATGCGAACTGGGTACGACAACCGATGTGCTTTTTTCGTTTAGATAACCTTATTGGACGTAACATCTTATCTGCAATTCAGACAGCTCAACTGTATAAACCGCAGGAAAAGGAACTCCATACGATGATGGGTACGCAGATAAACTGCTAATTTAACACAATCTAACTGATTCGGAAAGTTATCATACGAAATATATATCTCCAATTTAGCGAAAAATTGGCGAGCCCGGGAATCGAAGCCATTAAATGGTAAAGCATTGTCCTTGTAAGCCAAGTATCTGGGTTCGATTCCCGGCCTGGGCAGTTTTTCGCTCAGTGTGAAATATTCAATTCGTATGATAACTTTATCAATCAGTTAGATTGTCTTAAATTAGCAATTCATAATAAATTTTAAAATCGCCTTCTCCTAAGCGCTCACTGATTCAGTGGTTAAGATGCTCAATTGAAAACGCGTGGTCCCCGGGTCATTCCCACTCAGATCCATATATAGTCCGTAGAACCTATAAACCGGTCACTCTCTGCCGGGACCGCATCACAATTTTCAATGTGCGCAAATAATGAGTCCCCCATATTTCTCAGTATTACAAACATTTTTTTTTCATTTTTTTTTTATTATTTTTGGTTATTTCTATACTTTTTTTTTATATTTTTATAAGCAATATTTAAAAAATGTTTCTTTATTTTTTGAGGAGTTTAAGTAAAATTTCCTTTTTAACTAATATCAAATTAAAAATTTGCGATGGATTTAAGTAAAATCAATAGATTTTCAATAAAAGAATATATATCAGTGAAAATTGTACCAATTTCGCCTTAATTTTAAAAGAAAATTCAATTTGAAATTATCTATCTCATCTTATCCTATTAGAGGATATCTATGTTTTGCCAAAGATATTCAACGAAAAACCTTTGCCATTATATTCATGTGCGGACCACTGAATTCAATGTATCAGAATAGGAAATTAGCCTCTCTGTATTATTGTCGAGATCGGTGGACATGCCCATGTGTGCACCACGGAAGATAACGAGATATTAATGCGTATATATATACACGCAATTTTTGGATATATACTGATAGCAGGGTTGCCTGAATATTTTCGCGATTTGAAGAAAGTATTATTTAAAGATTGTGGTTGGGAAACAATTTTGAAGATGCCTCTTTCTGGCACGTATCCTTACTAATATTATAAATCGAAAAGTGAGTTTGTTTGTTTGTTTGTTTGTTTGTTCCGCTTTCACGCCGTAACTACTGAACCGATTGCTTTGAAATTTTGCAGACGTAAAGTTAGAAGTCCGGATTAAATAATAGAGTAATTTTTATTTATTTTATTCAAATATTTTCCTTCTCTCTTAAAACGAAAGAGTGGATTTGGCTGCTCAAGAAAGAGTTCTAATTTATTGGATCGTGAATGAGTTGATTTTTAACCGATTCAGTCATCTTGTTTGATTTTTTCTCTTTCTAATCCACTCATACAGCTTTAAAACTAAACAACTCAACTCAATAATGAAACAGCTCTTTTCCCGAGCTGATTTTCGCCGCTGACTCGTCACGTGACCTTGCAAGATAAGATGGAGACTTCTCCCGCCGTTCGCTAAACAATTTGCTGAAAATGCCTTTTTTACGAAGTAAGTAAGTTTTATATAAGTATTTTATTTTAATTATGCTTTCTTTTAATAAATTTCCCTTCTCTTTTTAACAGACTAAAATTCATAACAGTATCATACCTTGAAATTAAAATGTCGTGTCACGCGGTAATATTGAGGATGTGTTTACTGCATTTCTATATTAATAATTGGTGTTACAGTGCTGCTACAAAACTTGCATGCTTTAATAAAATAAATTAGTATGTATATTTAATCAGAGTAAAAATTGTTAATGCAATGTAAATATCTCGTTATTTAATTGCCTTGTATTAAAGTTTTGTAATTATTATATCTTTATTCATAGAAATTTATCAAAACATTGTATTTACTTCTTGTTTGCAGTGTCTTAGTAAAAACGTGCTCCGGATTACATATATATTTATATAGAGAGGCTACATATATGGCATAATATGTAGTTTTTGAACACATTTCCAAGATTTTTGTTTTCATTCTTAATGTTGAACTTGTGTTACTGTTTTGTTTGGCAAAGTTTCATACTATTATTGGACTAAATTATTGCATGCATGGTCTGTATTATAATAATCTGCTTAATATTTATAAGTTGTTACATAATGCATGCAGAAATAATAGTTTTCTTGTGCCTGCTTCCCAGGTAGCTTTAAATCTAAATGAGAATTTATAAATAAATTGAAAACAGTGGACAAAAGTTTGTCTTTCTATACTGGTAAATGCAAGTATTATTTCCTAAATATTATGCAACGATAACCAAAAAGCAAATCCTCTTTCTCTTTAGAAAATACCTTGTAATATCATTGCTTTCCCTTTCCCTTAACATTTTTTAATGCATAGCCCAGTGGTAAAATTGATTTTAAAAAAAGTTACTGGTCCCAAAGACCAGTACGCATGAAAGTTTACTGGTCAGAAATAGTCATCAGTAGCCTGCTACATAAAGTTCTATAAAATACTTTTAACCATCCCCCCCCCCCCTCTTCACACGCACACTCCTACTAGAATGTAAAATAAACCAAACTTCCTTTGCAGTTATACAAATTTTTTGGCATAATAAAATGGAAAATTACTATTTTATAAAAAAGTATGTAGTATGTAAACTAAAACTATAAAATTGCGTATTTTATTTCCGATAATTTATTTAACAGATAGTAAGGATTAATGCAATATTTTCTTATAATTATTTTTTCAAGTAATATTTTATGGTTTGTGTTTGGTACGGTTTTCTCAGGCAGGAAAATTTATTTACTTGTCATAGATGAAGTGGGTGTGCAGTGGTGTAGCTAGGATGGGTGACATCCCGGGACAGATGTAAAAGGTGTCAAGCCCCCCTCCCCTCTTCCTCCTCCTTTCCAATATGTCATATTTTTTCAATCACAATTCTACATTCTTATAAAAAATAACCTTACCATTCCTTATTTACCTTTTGTCCTTCTGCATAAAAAAACCACAGCAGTGAATCATCACTCGATCCATAGTCTGCATAAGTCAACGCTGTGTCTATACGTAGAAGAAAATTCTTTCTTTTAAAGTTTACTTTTGTTAACCACTCGTTGAATCGGTTGATTTTAGTTCCCTGGTAAATATCTTATTTAGACACACCATTCTGTATAAAACTTCACTAGCAAAGAAAAAAAAAACTAGCTGTATTGCATCGTGAGCTAAAAATCTCATTTTATTTCCTAATTAGACTCCAAAATCTTATAAAATTGTATTTTTTATTTGCAAATAAAGATTTGGTGCCACCCTTTAGAGGATGACACAAGGGCAGGGCAATCGCTAAGACTTTTAATTGGTGGGGGAGAAGACCTTAAATTGCCAAGTCAAATTTTCATATTTGCCAACTCGTTTTATAATTTTGCCAAGTTACCACACTTAGAAAATGTGATACAGTTCTTATTTGTAAAAAGTTTAATAATATTTCCAATTAGAGTTGTAACTTTTGCAAATTCTATCAAAAATAGAAAATGTACTACAATTTTTATTAAAATTTTAATTAAATTTGCCAAGTGTAACAGCATTTACGAATGTTTGGGGGGGAGGCTCCCCCCTGCCCCCCCCACTTAGCGAGGCCCCTGCACCCGGGTAATTTTCCTAATCAAGAAGAATTTCTTTTACAGCTTGACTAAAATCTTAAAGATCAATGAGTTATGTGTCTCTATATTCAAAATCACCATTACATATACATGCATATTTATTGATAAAAATAGACATTGGATTATAAACTGTAACTTCATTTTAAAATGATTTAAATTAAATATTTACAATAAATTTATGTAAAAAATAAAAGAAATTAAATTTTAATTTAAACAGTATTAGCAAACTGTCTTATGTTCTAAGAATAAAGTGCTGTATACAGTGAAGAATTGATACTCTGAAAATCTTTATAACTAATCTTTTAATTACAGATTACAATATGCTCTTTATGTATTTAATGTAAATTGAAAGTAGTCTGATAAATAAAATATTCTTCTAGATAGCTATCCAAATAATAAATTTCAAATACTTCTTGAGATTTTGTTTCTTGAATGACAATTTGAAGTCAACATTTTTGGTCATAGGTTTAGTAGATAACTAACAGGGGGGAAAAATCACTATTATTAAAATGCTATAAGTGGCATCCAATCTTTGAAAACTCTCTTATTCGACTTCATATTTTGATTTTAATGCTTAAGATAACCTCCCCAACTAAGATTGGGTATTTCCTTTACAGTTTGAAATCTTATGGATTGTGTTATGTTATTGCGTTAAATAATCTGCAGTTTTCAAAAAATTAAGATTTTTCTATTAAATATTGAATATTTTTAATCTATTTTATATTAGATCAATTCACATGTTCGAAGCTTTTTCTAAAGAGAAATAAATATATTCACCAATGCAGACTGATTTTAATTCTATACCCAAAAAATGATCTAAACCTGCTACATCCAATGCTTATTGCTGATATAAAGTCTTAAAAAATAGAAGTTATTTATATTCAATAATCTGACATACATAAATTATTAAGAAAAGAGAAAATGTTATTAGATTTCTTCTGAAAAAAAAAAACACTTTTCTTTTTTTAGAAAAAAACCAGTTGGTTTAAACTAAACCGTTATTTAAACCAAAAGGAGTAAACAGTTGTTTAAACCATAGTTAAAACCAATTGGTTTAAACCGTTCCAACCCTGGTCTAATTGTTGTAGGTTCTATCTTTTATTATATGAATATGCAAATATATAGAAAAACAACTAAAAATCCACAAAAACCTGTATTGATTGGGTATTTGCCAACGCTGATACATTTTGAAAGTAGCAACAAAGGTGAATTTTCAACAATATTTTATAATGTTGCTTTAAGAACTTTCTTTTTAAATTTGTTTTTAAAATGGTGATTTATTTTAAGATTGTATCAGAAGTAACACCATGATTTAAACAAGCAGATAAGTGTAATCGCACAGGATTTATTTATTCAATTTCCATTTTATTCATGATTGGCTGAATTTTCAGTAGTGTAATATTTATAAAGCTAAAATTTTTAGTGTATGGTTCATTTTTTGTTTAGACTATGGATGGGAAATTTTATAAAACATTTAATCTGAAAACTGCAAAATATTTTAATATGTTCATAATCATTCCTTAACATTATATTTATTGCTATTTAACTTAATTTCAATATTTTCTTTTAACACAGGAAGATGATTTCATGGAGCAGTAAAATTCTACTGTGAGGAGACAAATTCAACAATCTTATTTAATCTCAAGGATCTTCAAGAAAGCGTCTATTTTGCCTAAGATTTTAAAAGTTGGACAAACCAGTGGACAGATTACAATATGCTCTTTATGTATTTAATGTTTAATGCAAATGGACTGTTATATTTATAAAGGTCCTGTTAAAGATATTATTCAAACTTGTTTATCTGATGTTGGAAAGAATTGTTATCAATTAATGTTAGGTTTATTTTGTTCTTGCTAAATAAAATGTTTTTGTTGTTAAATAAAATTAGTTTTTTTTTCTTTCTTGCAACATTCTAAATTGCACATTTGGCTCTAACTTTTGACATAAAATGCTGCAGTCTTATGCTTTTATATTTATTTAAAAGTTAGTTGATTTAAGAAACATTGAATAAAATAAAAAATTAAAAGATTAATTAAGAAGAAATAAGTTATTCTTGAATATAAATTCAAGTTTTAACAAATGTTTTAAATGATATAAAGAACAATCGCACATGGTCAATAAATCCATTTCTCAGTTATTTCTGCATTTAACTTTTGTACTACAATATTTAGTTGAAGGTTCTTCATACAATAAAATAATTGTCCATAATCCAAATTTTAACTATACAAGTTTTTTAATGGCATTCGTCCACATTTCCCAATTGCAATGTGCTTATATAAATGCTATGGGTAACAATTATTTTATCTAAGATTTCAAAGCCATTTCAGATTTCAAACTAAAGAATTAAAATATTTTTTTAAAATTTAGTCAGTTTAAGAAATATAAGATTTTGATTGAGATTTAAATCGAGGAATAATTACAACAAGGTATCATGGGTTGATGTTTAACCATTTAAAATATTTTCAATTTCATTTATTTAAACCCTGCACTGGCCATGTGTGTTGGGGGGGGGGGGGGAATACTTTTTTGAATTTAGGTTTTATGTTTTTTAATACTTTCTTTTTCAAAACTGGCTCTGAAACTCCTATTAATATAAAAAAAAAACTAACCAAAATTGCAAAAGTAAAAACTAACCCACTTACAGATCATCCTCAAATATTCTATGCCCCCCCCCCCAAAAAAAAGGTAAAAATTTTAAAATCCAAACAAGATATTTGAAAATAACTTCTGCATAGGATTATCTAAACTCTTAAGGGGAATAATCAGCTTCTGACATTGTGGTGCTGAAGTTGAATCGTTGGGCTGATATCAAGTTTATTTTTTCAATATTTTTTTAGTAAGATGCCTAAGATTTGTTTATTTGATTGAAATCGTAAATTTTTAATAAAAAAATAATTGTTATTTGCAATTAAATCAGAAGCTAATGAAAAAATTAAAATTGTATATAAGCATATCTGAAGCTATAAGTATCATTGGAAAATATGTAAACTTGAAATTGCCCAAGAAAAGAAAGGAAAAATCCCATTAGCACCACAGCATCAGAAGCTGATATTCTGTTTAATGTTGTTCGGGTGCTGTTGTACAGTTATGCAAATTTAGGCAGTTTGCATGAATAAGGGTTTACAAATTTGCAATTTTGAGATCACCAATATTTTCAATTTAATGAATATATGTACTTTTAAATTTAACAAAAGAAAATACTGATGTTAAAAATTTCTGATTTGACAGAATAATAAAAAATTCATGTAAGAATTTTGTATAACGATTCAATTGCCTTTTCCCCTAAATTGACATAGGAAACAGTTTCATTGAATTAGAAAGGGAAAAAAATGTTTTTATGATTCATTAGAGAACTTTCAGTGATATAAATTAGAATGTTTTAAGTCTTGTTAATTAAAGACTTGGAAGAAATATTGGAGAATCCATGTTACAGTTTTCCAATCTCTCTCTCTCTCTCTCTCTTTATATATATATATATATATATATATATATATATATATATATATACCCTTGTAATGTCAATAAACAGAAATTTAAATCCGAAATGAGAATTTAATTGCAACACTTTAAAATGTGGCAATAATTCCATGTTATATTGAATTTCATTGATAAAAATTAATCGAGGATTACTGAATTTAGTTTTAAATGATGTGATTTTATTTAGACGATTTAAAAATCGCTTGAAGATTTTTGTAATTTTAAGCAATTTTGCTATTCTTAAGAGTGAATTTATTCAATTCTTCAAATTCAAGGAGTTTTGGATTAACTCTTAAATGAGTTGATTTCATTCATGTGTGAATTGGTTACAAATCGCCTAAGTGCTACTGGATTAAATCAAAAATGACAACATTTCACTCCAACTTGAATTGATAACAAATCGCTCAAGTGCAACTGGATTTGCCTTAAATTATTTCACTGCACTCAAATACGAGTTGGCTGCAGCTAACTCAAGTGCTACTCGATTTAATCCTAAAGACTTCATTTCACTCAAGTATGATTTGGTTGCAAATCGCTCAAGTGCTACGAGATTCTGTCTTAAATGACTTCATTTCACTCAAGTATGACTTGATTACAAATCACTCAAGTACTACTGGATTTAACCTTTATTAAATTGATTTCACTCAAGTATGAGTAAAATAGAGATCACTCAATCATGAGTTGATTAAAAACAGCTCATTCACTTGAGTTGTTTCAGCTCTTCTTGAGAAGGTTCCTTTCAACATGGGAAAAGAGTGGATTTCAGCTCAACTTGAGTTAATTCAGCTTTTTCGTTTTAAGAGAGTTAATAATTCAAAATTTAATTATTTTTCATACAAAATCAATAGGCATTTTTCAGATAAAATTTAACCATTTTCCTTTCCTGTTGCCAAGAAAATAAAAAATTGGAATAATAATTTTTCAGCGGCAATGAATTTTTAATAGAAAACTTCCACGCGAAAAACTATAATAAAATAATTTAAAAGAAAATAAATATGACGTCATGTTTGAAATAAAAATAAAAGGTGTATTTTTTATAACACATTTAACAAGGATATTTGTTTAGTTAATGGGAATTTTTGTTTAAAATATGGTGACATAAATTAAAAGTAAAAAGAATGAAAAATAATTATATTTTTAATAAAATGGTTCACTCATGAAAATGTGACGTCATAGTTGAAATAAAGCAGGTACTTTATAGCAGTCGTTAAAAACGCAAGGGGTATGAATATTAGTAGCTAATGGAGCGAGATAAATAAAGACGTCATATTTAAAATGAATCAGAAATATTTTTTACTTATACTAATTAATAAGTTATAAGTTACATACAAATGAATATTTTTATTCAAAACTCATAATTATCAATGGAAGAAATTTTTTGTGGGGAAAAGGTGGAAAATAAAATCACTGATTAATATATTTTTGGCTCGATTTTTTAACACTTTCGAACAAAGTTGAAAAGTTATTATGCTTTCGGTTTGTTTGTCTGTCTGGTCGCTTTCCAACTTTCGTAAATATACTCCGATTTCCATGAAATTTTTGGACATTACTAACGTTTACCTAGCACGAATACCTATTGAAAATGAAGTTTCTACCATGATTAGTTTATTTACAGGGATAGTCAAAAAATTTCCTTATATTACGGCATTATGGGGAAAAATCGTTTTAATTAAATTTAACGATGTTACAACCTGTAGAACATATTCAAATTTATATGCATTTACAAAGTGCACTAAAATATGCATTTTGTAAAGTATGTAGTGAAAAGGGCACTTACTATTCATTTACAGGGTCAGACAGAAGAATTCCATTGCATAGGAATAAAGGGAGGAACAGTTTCCGACATATTTTAATTATGGTAAACGATTTCATGTATAATCAAATTGATATATGTTGCTGAGGCTTAATATAAGTTATTTCATGCATAATACGAAGTGCATAGCATTTACAGGGACACACAAAATATTTCAAATATTATATATTCTATCCGAAGTACTGTATATCATGGATGATGACTGTTGCATGGATGAAATGCATTTTGAATTATGATATGTGCTTTTAAGTTTCGCTGAATGTATGCATATTAAATGGAGAGTATAAATGGTAATAGTATAAATAGTTAAATTTAGATATACAGGGTTACACAAAAGATCTCGGAAAGGTTACTGAATATGAGCGTAATTTACTTAAAAGGTGGTTTTTAAATAAAATATGCATTTTTATTTTGAACTGCATTTAGTAAACTAAGAGATGTTTGTAGTATATATATATAATGATAAACAGGGTCCCGCAAAGAACTGGATACAAGGTTGTCTTCGGATGATAATTTCTGAAAATGTAATTTAGGTAGTAATAAGAAATATTTTTGTTTGAAATAAATTTTAGAAAGATACTTTCGTGTATTAAAGGCACTTGGAAAACTACAGGGCTGAACAAAAGAATTCAAGAATGTTTCTATCTATTAGTATTAATCGCTGAAAGGAAAATTTTGACCAGCAAACAAATTAGCAACTAGGGATTATCAGAAGTTTTTTTACCATAAATTCGCGATAAAAAGTTAATTACACATGCTTTTCATCATCGAAATTTTTTGCTTGATTGATCAATTATTTCTTCTTTAAATGTTATGTGAACGAAGTCACGGGTAACTGCTAGTAATTTATAAATAGCGATTTTTTTTAATAAAAAATTGGGAGAAATAACATAATTATATCTGAATATCTTGAATGAATTTTGGATAGTAAAAGCATTCCAATTTAACATTATTCTCTTAAAAATATTTCTTAAATCTCTGTTTTGAGAAAAATTGATAAAACAGGAATTAAAAGGATAATTTAAAATATTTCTCAGCATAAGATTTTCCTTTAAAAACTATACATAAAAAGAAAACTTACTGTATTAAAAAAATCATTATTTTACAAAACGATTCCTTGAAATTAACTTATGTGCATAAAAAAGAAGTTTTAATAATTCTGAATTTTTTTATTTAGTAATTTACTTGCATATAAAACGATAAAAAAATTATTTTTATGTTTTAAAAGTACTCTTGACGATAATGTAATTAGAATGCCTCTTTGAAATTAAGCTATACAAATATAATTTTCTTCTTTTCCTGCTTTATACGCTTAGTAAAGTTATTTTTGTAAATAAATGTACTCCTAATGTAATTTAAGGTTTTTAAATGACTAAAAGTATATTTTTTCCTTTCTGAAAGGCATGCAATTAACAAATAAATAATCGAGGTAGAGCAACTTGTTTTTTCTAGTAAAATATTTTTACAGAGAATTTTGTTTATGGAAACAGTCCAAATTAGAGAAATTCCATTTAATTAAGTTAGTAAATTTTTTATAAGTTTTATTTATCTTTAAAGGAAATATAAAATGAACGGTACTATTACAATTTTTGCTTATTTATTTTATCATTAAGAAAGTAGATTTGTTTAATGTAAACAAAACTCTGAATACAGATATAATATTTTTTCGTAACATGTACAGTGGTTTAATTTGTAAGATTTCCTTTAAAAAATGTTCTTATTTTTTATTAAGACATGCAAACTTAATTTTTAATAATACGATTGCAGTACATTGTAAAAAGAGTAATTTAAAGTGTTATTTGTACCGTATGAACTCCGAATGATGAGATTTTAAAAATTAATCTGAAAGCGTGATAGCTATATTTCAATGTAGATAATTTATCAATTAGGCATGAAGAAGATAGAGCACAGTATTAACCTTTGGCACTCCGATGCGGAGAGATAATTTTTCCTTCAATTTTTTGGACATTATTAAAGGGAAATAAAATTTTCTTATTTAATCAGAGAATTTCTGAAATTGTCTACTTTAAGGAAAGCTGTTCTAAAAAACTGGTGCTAATCGAATAAAATTTGTGTAAGAGGCACCGGTGTCCGAAGGGTTAACACTATGGTGGCCACCAACAACGTTAATTTAGATTTCCTTAACAATAGTTTTTAAATAACTCGTAAATTGGTTAAGCTGCATGTATAGTATTAAAACCACGAAATCTTTACCAGTCATACGTTTATTTTATTCTTTAAAAAAAAAAAAAAAAAAAAAAAAAAAAAAACATGTATATATTTTAAACAAGCACAACTTTTAAGTGTTTGCAGCAACATTGTGCATTTAAATATAAGGAAAACGCAAAAATAGAACAATGGTCAAATGTTCAATAATTGATGGATGGGGTATAAATAATTGATTTTTTTTTTTTTTTTATAACGATAAACGCTGATTGTGTTATGCACAGGTTCATAATTTTGATATAAATTGATTCCGACATCGAATTTCATTTTGTTTTCGCATATAATTTGTTTACCGTATATAATCTATAGTCTATTAGTCTATAAATACCATCCATTTTTAATCCTTCGGACTCTGACGTCTCTTACACAAATTTGATTTGGCCAGCACCACTTTTTAAAAATAAGTTTCCTTCAAGTACACAATTTCAAAAATGCTCTGATTAAATAAGTCAAAATTTTATTTTCCTTTATTACTGGTGACCTAAACGAATTTTGAAAGGAAAGATGATGTAGCCGCAGCGGAGACAACGGAGTGCCAAAGGTTAATATTTTTGCTCAAATTTTTATTTTTTTGACGTACATTAGATCGTAAGTTTGTCAACTGGTGGTTCGTGGATCATTAGTAGTACGCGAGAAAATTCCAGTTGTCTACAGTAAAATAAAAGATCATTTCGATTTTGGGCATGTTTTATTAATAATTGCATTCTATAAATAATAAAACAAGTAACAGAAAACTAAAAATAATACAATTTGATACAAAAAAATTTTTACGCATATGAAATTTTTTATATTTGTTTTTTCGGAAATTTTAAATTGTAGCTGTCTTTTATCGTTATCTTTATGTACGTATAAATGTATTTTAATATTTGTCTTCTTAATAGAATTTTTTTTTCTTTTTGGCTTTCTCTAAAATGTGAATAAATACCGGCTAAAAGAAATTAAATTTTTGATTCAGTTTTTTTAACTATATTTTTGCGTAAAAAAATATTTTTTGATTGTATCACTGTAATAAAACTTTAGCAGTGGAATACTGCTTTAAATAGGTCTTGTTTAATCAGCGTTGTTCGTGCCATACACCTATTATGAACTTATTTCAAAAAAGCGGAAAATAAAATAAAATAAAAATTTATGATACTAATATAGATTTAAACTATTTTGCATTTTTTTTAATTTTCGATTTTTTCTAAAATGTGAATAAGCACTGAATGAAGAGGCAATTCTTTTAATTACTACATATTTGCCAGGAAAAATTCATTTTGATTTTGTCACCGAAATTAAAGATCGGTAACAGGTCTCAGCTTTAAATAAAAGAACGGCTCTTCGTGCTCAAGTAACGTTGTCATTGCATGAGCACCTTATGAATTTATTTCAAACAAGGGTAAAGAAATATTACATTAAAAATATGTGATACTTATATCAGCTTCTTCTATTTTGGAACTTCTATCTTTCGGTTCTTTCTAAAATGTGAATATACCCAGGCTGAAAAATCACTGACAATTTTGATTCGATTTTTACTACATAGTTCCGTGAAAAATTCTATTTTGATTCTAACAGAGCATTTAACACACGATTATGGGAATCGACCTGATATAAAAACGGCTCCTTCTATTGCAGAAACGTCGTTATTGTTGTGAACATATTATGAACATACTTAAAACAAGCTGGAACAAATATCATATTAAAAATGTGTGATGCTTAAATAAGTTTGAACTATTTTATAATTTAAAATTTTTGGTTCTTCCTAAAATGTAAGTATGTCCTGGCTGAAGAGGCAATCACAATTTTGATTGAGCTTTATTCCGATATATTTGCATGAAAAAAACTTATCTATCTATTTATCTATCTATCTATCTATATATATATATATATATATATATATATATATATATATATATATATATATACAGGGTGTCCGAAAAGTCTGGAAACGGTCGAATAACTCGAGAAATACATAAGAGATTGAAAAACGAAAATATACGTGTTAAATATTTTTAAATAAGCTACTCAGTGATACCAAATTTGACCTTTCCAACCGACCCCCTGGGGGTCAGAGGGGGCCCAACTTCGAAATCTTAAATAATAACCCACATTTTATATTGTAGATTCGGATTCTACGGACAAAAATACGTAACCTTTGTATTTGATGTTTATTTTGAATCGTCGTTTATCACGGTGTAATTGAGCATATTAAATCGATACCTATTTCGATTTTCCCAACCAGATTTTGCCTGATTGGCCAAAATTTTGACGTCAAATTCCTCGTCTTTTGCAGGAATAGTGGTTTTTTGAAAATCACCCGTGTGGATTATTTCGACAATGCAACACTGTTAATAATTTGACCCATTTCCTGTAGCGTCACTCCACAGCTTTTATAGAATATCTCTTTTATGACCAATGAGAAGGCTCCATAACACAGTAAAGTAAACGTTTTCTATAAAAGCGGTGGAGTGACGCTGTAGCAAATGAGTTAAATTTTTTACAGTGTATAGGGGGTTTTTTATGTTTTTCTCTACAAAAATTCATTGAAATATATTAATTTAGTTTTCTATTTGGATTTTTATTTTATATAGTAAATTGTTTCTAAATACGGCTGATGTGGGTGTATGTTTTTTTAAAATTATTTTCTGTAGCGTCACTCCACCGATTTTATAGAAAACGGTTACTTTACTGTGTTACGGAGCATTGTCATTGGTCATAAAAGAGATATTCTTTAAAAGCTGTGGCAAGGTTGCTATAAAAACTTTACAGCAAATGGATCAAATTTTTAACAGCGTAGCATTATCGAAATAATCGCCACGGGTGATTTTCAAGAAACGCTATTCCTGCAAAAGACGAGGAATTTGACGTCAAATATTCTGTCCAATCAGGCAAAACCTCGTTGGGAAAACCGATATATGTATCGATTTAATATGCTCAATTACACTGTGATAAACAAGGATTCGAAGTAAACATCAAATACAAAAGTTACGTATTTTTGTCCGTAGAATCCGAATCTGCAATAAAAATGGGGGGTTATAATTTAAGATTTCAAAGTTGGACCCCCTTTGACCCCCAGGGAGTCGGTTGCGAAGGTCAAATTTGGTATCACTGAGTAGCTTATTTAAAAACATTTAACATGAATACTTTCGTTTTCCAATCTCATATGTGTTTCTCGAGTTATTTGACCGTTTCCAGACTTTTCGGAGACCCTGTATATATGTACAGTCGAGTCTCTCTATAACGAAACTCCATACATCGAATTTCTCTATATAACGAATTTGTAGTGGGAACGATCCCCTTTTCCCATGATTACATTAAAAACAGTCTCTATATAACGAAATATCTATCTCCATATAACGAATTTTTTCATAAAATGTTCTTTTTTTTCAGTTTAAAAAAAATCTTCGAAATCACGTGAAATCAATTTTCAGTCACTTATTCCTAATATATCGTTCAGTGCTGAGTTTTTTATATTACTTCTTTGTTTGAATCTCTTTCTTCTTTAAGTCCAACGAATTCATCCCCCCCCCCTCCTTCTACACACCTTTCAACATTCTTCTCAAAACATTGTCAGTTGGGTTGTTACACATATAAGTACGGGATCAATGGGGGTAATTGAAGAAAAAACAATTTACAACTACTTCAAAAAAGCCGAATTTTCTATATTAGAGGATAATGTGGCTTCTGAGGGCGGAGAAGATGCGACATGTGCAGACTTAAAAGAGAAATGGAAATCAATTAAGGAATGCGGAGATGTCGACAATATCGCTCTGATTTTTTTGGAATTGATTACAATCTCTCATAGTACCTTACTGGTAGTGATATTTTAAGCAGAGTTACGAATAATGGTGGTGAGTGTGACAATGAGCATGAGAAAGAAAATCTACAAGAAAAAAAAAAAGCATCACGCAATGAAACGATGAGTTCTTTTGATTTTATTAGGAGAGGCCTTCAAATGGAGAAAAATTTTAACCATACTATTTTTCATTCCTTGCTAAAACTTTAACATTTTTTCCAGAGTGTAACAATTTTGAAATCAAAACAACAAAAAATTGCAAATTTCTTCGTCTAAAATTTTTGCAAATCTTCTTTATTTGATTTTCGTTAAGCTTTTAAATAAATGTCTGTTCTCTTTTTCGAAACTGCTTAAATAATTAAGAAATAGAATATTAGGTTAATATTTATAGTTAAACATTTCTTATTCTTAATTAAACACATAAAAAATAACAATTGTTCAAAATTTACACATTAAATAAACATTTAAACGTCATTCTCTATACAAGGAATTTCTCTATATAACGAATTTTTTACTGTAACAGTTTATTTTGTTATATAGAGACTCGACTATATATGTAGTATTGTAAAATCCAGTTGTTCAAAAATTCAATAGAATACATGAAAATTCCATTTAGTGATGCATGCACGCATTCGATAATCATCATCGATGTCTTTATCAATCGCTAATGCAGGTCATGGAGTGGTCAAAAGGCAATAGAATAAATTTGATAGAGCGTTTTTCCATGAAAAAACTGAAGCATCTGCTTAGCTTTTAATCTTTATTAACAGCACATCAGCTAAAACGTTTTCCACTTTAATACTAAAACTCTGGTCTTGTAAGACATCACAGTGAAAAATATAATAAATTTAAAACAAAGAAAGCTGTGGACACATGCGAGCTTCTAGTGAGTGTAGGATCTTAACAAGTTGAAAATAGCGCTAATTATTAATTTCTAACGAATGCTCGAATGCTCCTGCTTTTTGATTAAACTCGCAAAGATACAAATCATGATGTCGGGCGTGCCGGATTGGCGTGGAACAAGAACGTCATGTGAAAAGCTCCAATGAGAACAATTCTGTAAAGAGTTCTATCAAAGTACGTGTTGTGTTAAAAATAAGAGGAGTAAACAAATATAGCAGTGCGTAAAATATATTGGAATAAAAATAAGTAAAAAGAAAAAAAAGGAATGATTCTTTTAAAAACAAAAATGATGAGGCAATTTCAGAATAAACTAAAAACTTTAAGTAAGCTAAGAAAGATAATAATTAATTTAATGTGAATTTAATAAAATTAATGATATATAATATTAAATAATAGGAAATTAGTGAATATGCTGCTAATTTAGTATAATATATATATATATATATACATACATATATATATATATATATATATATATAGAATAATATTATAGTAATATAATATATAATAATTTATGTATATTTATATATATAAATACATTATACATTTAATATATATATATTTAGAATTCCAATAAACAAAAACAAAAATCCCTTTTACATGAAAAATAGCACTGATGCCTTCAAATACAATTTTGAAATTAATTAAAAGCGATATTTTCTTATTGGACTCGGATTGGATCATTTAGTTAATTGGATAATTGGATAAATGGAATAACTCGGATCGTAATCGGAAGAACTAACAACCGAAGAAATCGCCAAAAATCACTATTTTCAATCTGCCTTTTTTATAGTGTTGCTACAGCCTTTTTTTAAGGTTGGATTACTTGCCTTAAATTTGGGTTTTTCTGATTTTATTTTTAATTTATTGCTGCTTTATTAACTGAGGATTATTTTAAATTTCATTATGAAATATAAGCTCGAAAAAGGAAGAGCTGTTTATATTATTTTAACTACAAACGGATTTATCTTTCATATTCCTTTGCACGCGTAAGAAATATATTAAAAATCTACCAAGTTGAGGGGTCGCAGAGTCCCTAAAATTTTCACCCTTTTCTACCAGTATTTTAAATCAAAAGTATTTCTGTCAGATTTCTTCAAGATTTACAATGGGATTCTTCAATAAATATTATAGTTTTAAAATTGTGGTAGGAACATGCGAAAATTTTAGGGACGCTTCGACCCCTGCATGTTTGAAAGTTATTTTTATAAAGAATAAATATTAATATGCGACACAGGTTGAGATAAATCATTATAAATTTTTCAAATAAATTGCATTTTAAAGTTCATTTTTTCCTATTTAACGATACTAAAATAAAAATGTGCAATGATTATAAATCTAAAAAATTGCTTTTTGCTTTTGCCACTATCAAGACGACATTAATGTTAGACAAGGATACGTTTGTCTTTTATAATATACAGTGTGAGTCTAAATCATGTGACAGAGTTTAAAAAGAAGGTAGGAAACAGCAAACGGATTCAGATTTGCATAGAAACTCATGGTCAGGGACGCTTTCATGGTGCGGTTGTCACGACACAAAACACAAGAAAGGCAGGACACGAATAAGAAAAGACAATATGTTTATCATCCTTAGTATAGCAAAAAACTGTGAAAAAAGAATATTAAAGAGACAATGAGAAACATCAAAGTAAGTGTTTGAACCCTGGGCCGTAGTGTATGGAAGCGCATTTCTGGCGCATAGAAGATCTAATGTTCTCGAAAATATCGGGAGTGTTCCGCATTTCTCATGAGCTGCCACGATGCATGCAACAAGTTCCTACGCATTTTCCAGCACAATTCCGGAATTTTTGATGCACTAAGAATAATAAACAAGTTTCCTCTCCCTGTTCGTGCTCTTTCTTTCTTGCGTTTTGACCGCACCAGGAAATCATTTCCGACCATGAGTAGGTATGGAAATCTGAATCCATTGTAATGTCCTTACTTCCCCTTAAAGTTTGTCCCATGATTTTAGATTCATTTTTAGATAAATGGAAAAGTATCTGAATTCTTTTGCATTTATATAATTGCATTTATATAATTCATAGTTTTCTATATATACTACATAATATGCAAAAGTTTAATTTAATTTGCAAACGCATAAAACAGTTGAAAATGCTCCTCGAGAAATTATCATCAATAATCATAAATGCAGTCATTTTTTCAACGTCCGTGTAACGGTTCTAAGCATTTTGGGTGGTTTATTCAATGGCTTAAATTACATTTTAAAATGTTTCAATGTATTGCAAACAATTTTACATTACATGTATGCACTTGAAAGTAATTTTAGTATATTTATTTGTGCTGTTTATATGGATTTTAATTGGAAAATTTTCAATTTCCTCAAAGATTCTGTTATGCAATCAGAGCATTAAGTGTTTCTTTTTCATTTATTTTGACAGATATTAATAAAAGAGGAATTGCGAAAAAAATATCGAATAATTCGTAAGGTAGTACGGAAAAATAATCAAGAGACAAAAATGCCACGTTTTCAAAAGATTTATTTATCTTCTTTGTCTGTAGAAAATGAAAGTTTTATTAAAGCTGCAATTTATTGTTTTCCTATACAATAAAAGATTTATCAGAGCAAATATACCCTTTAGGATAATGTTACAATCATTTCTTATTCAAATTAAGATGTACATGTAATTTATTTTCTTTTTGCTCTGTATCCTTACCAAGACATTTTTTTAAAGAAAATATATGAATGTAAAAATTTTCATGTATAAATCTTTTTTTTTTCAAGAAAACAATATTAAATATTAAAAATATATCTGCTTTATTAATAACGTTATAAGATTCCTGCAATGAAAATTTTGAGGTACACTCGTGATAAAAATAGTAAACATCCCCTAATATCGCTTTAACATATTCTCGTGGAAGAAAGGTACTGATGCCAAAAGATGAAAAATAAAATCTACTTTTAAAAGATGTATATAAAATTTGTTTAGTTGACCATTTACGTATTAAAACAAATCTAAACTTAATTTTTTCAATAGCAATACCCAATTAAAAGAAGATATTTCAGAACTTCGATTTAAACAATGCTAGGACACCATATTTTAAGTAAATTGAATGTTAAGTTCTTGAATTATAAACATTCAAAATTTTGTGCTTCTAATGTAAAATTACATTTTCATATTTTTTTTTTAATATTTCCTAAAAATTACATTCTCAATGTGCTAATTTTTATGCAGCAATAATACTATAATACCTAAATATTCATATATTGAATTTGCGATTTTTATCGTTGTTGTTGACGTGCGCCCAAAGGGCAAGGGGGTGGGCGGAGCTTATATTGGACTGCACCCAAGGGGTTGGAAAACAGACTTCTGCAGCGGAGGATGTTCTGCAAAGCCCCAAAAGATGGCAGCACCAAACATCTCTACCACCTCAATTTCAATATGTCTCTGAAGGAGAAGTAAAGTTTTCCAGATATCGATACACATGGTATCATTCAGACCCCCTTTACTTAACGAGCGCGTACACTGCATACACTCACTGAGCCAGCATCAGTCAGTATCGCCAGGTCGAGCATCGAACCCGGCCTTTCACTCTGGAGTTCGGTGCTATGACCACTAGGCTACCACGGCCCTAATTTTAATCTAAAAATAATTTTGTCATTTTATTATATGAAGTATGAAATTAATATTCGAAAAAAAATAAGAATTGCAACCTATAATTTTCTTGATATAATTACATTTATTATATCATACTTTATGGAAATACTGTATTTCCATTTTTTCTTCCAATTAATTTTCAAGTTATGCTTAATAAATGGCAATATGATGATTTAAGGAGCTGCCTACGGTAGAAGTGATTAGGTTTTTTAAAATTTTTTATGCCATCCTGTAATCAAGCAGACTTCAATGACAGCTTCAGTAGCGCACAAGAAGCTTTGATTAAAAAGGGGTCTCTCGGTCACCAATCGTGTAACGAACTTCATTTTGGATACAGCCACTAAAATATGCTCATTTTAAAATAATTAATCTCTCGGAAACGTATTGTACGAATTGGGTGAAAAAAACTTTAGACTAATTGAAGGATGTACAGTTCATTTATGCTGTCAAACTTTGGTACTGCTAGAGAAAAAAAACAGTTTTAGGGTTTCTTTTAATATGTATATGCCCCCCTAAGCAAACTTTATACACATCGTTTAAAAGTAGACTTTTTTTCTAATCAGTTTATATCAGTAGCTTTATTTTACGATAATTTTTTCTCACTTAGCAGGGGGTGTTTATGATTGTAGTTTTCCGTCGCTAAATGAAGTGGGGAAAAAATTAAGGCGTTTTTTTTTCTGGATGAAAAAAAAAATAGTTGTATAGGAAAACTAAAACCAAAATGTTTTTCATTATCTATATGAATAACGGTCTTTATTAAAATAAATTCCATGAATATTATGTTGGGATTTGGAAATACATTTTATATTTCTTCATCCGACCACCTGCCAGATAAAAAAGTTGCGCGATGAGAAGCGAACATCTTAGTAGATTTTCTTTGAGAATCAGGTGTGACGCACGCGCGGAACATTCTCTTATAAAAGAAAATTTTGGTTTATTGACTTTCTTTTTTTAGAACTGTTTGAAATTTTACGATAAAAGGATGTAGATTTGATATCGTCTGTGCAGAATAATATGTAAATATTAATGTTTGTGTGCACTTGTTTTGTGAATCGTCATGTAATATCGTTCTTGTTTTACTATAAAAACTAACCAAGAACTATTGTTTTTGAATTAAAGTAGTTTCTTTATAATGATGCTGCCAATGAAGGATGAAGACATCCGGAGCACTGATGCCCTGATTTTCGTTAGAAATTGGAATTTCGGAGGTAAGAAATTTTTATATGTTGCCTAATTTTTGTTTTATGAAAGTATTAGATTCAATGGGCACGTATATATTTCTTTGTGCAGCAACTCTGGATGTTATTATTTAATTTAGGCAGTCGAAGTTGTCACATAAAAGTGGCATCCCCTGCCGGGATCGGGTGCTCCGTAGTTAAATGAATAAGTAATTAGAATTTTTTATCTAAAATTATGGAAAAATTAAGAAAGTTAAGGACACCAGTGCGTTCTAATTTTACCAAATTAACTAAAGCAATAGAAGAACTCATACAGCCTAGTTGTGATGATTTAGACAGCCTGTCGTCAATTAGGCTAGAAGCAAAACAAAACGAATTAGTAAGTTTAGATAAACATATTTAGATAATTTGTCTGAAGACCTAACCTGCAAGCAAGATTTTTTGATACAAAATACGATTCAATAGACAAATATAATACAAGCTATTATGAAACAAAAAAAAAAAACAAATTATCGCGTTATATACAAAAATTAGAAAAAGATCAGAATCAGGATACCTCTTTATTATTAGATGGCAAGGCGACAGGAAGAAAATTTAAATTGCTGAAATTGGAGCTCAAGGCAAAATGCAGTATTTGATCATAATCACACAAAAAGGATCGTGAGCTAGAGAAATTGTCGATTCTTTTCTCCCCACAGCCGAGATCTATCCAGAAGTGATACAGTCGTTGAAGGCACGGTTCGGTAGAACAGATGTTTTAATTGAAGTATATATACGCCAAGTCTTAGAATGCGGTATTAATAATTCCTTGGGACAAGGGCAGAAACTTTCTCTTGTTAAATTATATGATAAAATCGAAACATATCCTCGGTCAATAAAAATGTTAGGAATATCGAGCGAAAATTATTCATCGATTTTATATCCATTGGTCGACTCGGTATTGCCTTCGGGTATTCTTAAATTATGGGAAAGACATCTTGGCACTTTAACTGCTAAGGATAAAGATTAAAATCAGGAAATTAATAAATTAGATATTTTAATGTAATTTTTATAGATTGAAGTTGAGATGGAGCAAAAGGTTAAATTGGATAAGAGTGGGTTTTCTTTCGATAAACATGTTTCAGAAATCAGAGAAACAATAATCGATCGAAAGGATAAACATTTTTCTCTTCTTACGACGGCCAAAGTGTATAATGCGGATTATAAAAAATTGGAAGAACAGAGTGTTTTTTGCGAAGACAAACACCGTAGTCAAAATTGTAAAGCAGTATGGAAAATGGCACTGACGAAGAGGAAAGATGCTTTATTAAGAAATGGACCATGCTTTCGTTGCTTCAATATCAACCATTTAGCAAAATTTTGTAAAACTAAAATTAACTGTTCTCATTGCGGGAAAAATTATCACCAGTTCATATGCATAGAAAAGAATTAGATTAATTTAGGCTATAATTCTAAACATGATTCAACTACTAATAAATATTGTATGCTTGCGAATACAACTTCTAGAAAAAGAGTTTTGCTCCAAACATTGGTTGTACATATATACAATGGGAATATCATAATAAATGTTAGAATTTTACATGATACGGGTTTGCGACGATCATACATATCGAAATTTGCTCTTAAAATGTTAAGATATAGCAGCATAAATAAAAATAGAACATTGCATAGCTTATTTGGGGGGGGGGGGTGACAAGGTGAAGACCTACACGATAGATATTTGATTAATTTGAGAAATATTGATAATAGTTTCCGATATAAATTAGAGGTATTAGATCAGCAAAAAATTTGCTCTGAAATTTCACCTATACCGGAAGGACCCTTTATTAATGAAATAAATTTGAGGCATTAGATCAACAAAAAAATATGCTCTGAAATTTCACCTATACCGGAAGGACCCTTTATTAATGAAATAAAGCCGTAAGGAATTTTTTGACTGATAGAGTCACTAAAGTTAATAATTTACTATATGAATTTTCTCCTGATGAGATACGTGTTAATTGGTGCTGATGTCGCCGGTAAATTATTTACCGGACATTGAAAACAATTACACGGCTGATTAGTTTGCATAGACACTCGTTTAGGTTGGACAATTGTTGGGAAAACTGAAGGTTATGAAAATAAGAATATGAACAATCTAATATTTTTGCTGCATATCAGCATAAATTACGAGTGATGGTACCTTCACACTTTAGGAAGTCGCGATTCAGGGAAGAAAAAAGTAGAGAGGAAATAGAATTAGCCACTAAAGAACATTTTCTCAATAATATTAGAGTAGATGACGAGGGTAAGTATGAAATTAGTCTTCCATGAATACAGGGCCAAACTCGTTTACCCAGCTAGGAAAATATCGCTCGACGTAAATTAAAAAAAAAAAATGCGTAGATTCGTTAAAAAGGATAGGAAAATTAAGTGATTATAACCAAATATTTGATGAATAATTAGACGAGAAAAGAATAGAAAAAGATGATAAGAAAAAACAAATTAGGTAGTGAGGATTTCCTTCCTCATACACTGTTAAAAATTTGCTGCATTTTGCTGCGACGCACTCCCCTGCTTGTATAGAAAACGGTTACTTGGTCGTGAAATGGAGCTTTCTCATTGGTTGGAATAGCGATATTATATACAAACGGTGGAGTACGTTGCAACAAAATGCAGCAGATTTTTAACAGTGTAGAGCAATGTATAAAGAAAAGTCCACTGCAAAGGTACACCAGTTTTCGATGGTTTAGCTCGGAAAAAAGTTTCGTCGTCTGTAAATTACTGTATTGAAAAGGGGCCTAACCTCGTAGAACTGATTCTTTCTATTTTATATAGATTTAGATTGGAAAAAATGGGGTAATTGCTGACATAAAAAAAGGCTTTTTTACAAATTGGCATTACG
Source organism: Maratus speculifer (assembly GCA_964019185.1). Taxonomy (NCBI): domain Eukaryota; kingdom Metazoa; phylum Arthropoda; class Arachnida; order Araneae; family Salticidae; genus Maratus; species Maratus speculifer. Next base: position 44,879,457 of record OZ025292.1, on the reverse strand, counting down.
GAAAAAGATCACTCATTCTTGAAATTTCTATGGTATGAAGAAGGGGAACCTCAAAAAATGATGACGCTTCAACATAGAAGAGTAGTATCTGGCATTTCCTGTAGCCCCTATCTTTATAGGTGTCACGATAGAATATCATTTAAAAAACGCACCGGAGCAATTTAAAAACACTGCTCTTAAATTGTTAGAATCATTTTAGGTAGACAATTGTGTTATGGGTCTTGATAATAAGGAACAACTGCAGAGATTTATCGAAGAGTCGAAAACTCTTCTTAGCGATACAAAATTCAAGCTTCGCGGGTGGGAGTATAGTTTTCGAGAAGTTTTGACAAGGGAAAATGTCCCTGTTTTGGGTCTAATGTAGAAATTTAGCAGAGACACATTAGCAATTGATTCAAATGAAATTTCAGAAGATGAACTCAAAGTAACCAAAAGAAACATTTTATCGGCTGTACACAACATATTTGACCCGATTGGATACACATGTCCTGTAACATTAGAACCTAAAATATTATTACAAGCGTGTTGGAAAGCTAAGGTGACATGTGATACGGAATTACCTATTTCTACCAAGAGAAAATTTGAAAAATGAAAAAAAAAAAAAAAAAAAAAAAAAAAAACAATTAGGAAAATTAGGGACTACCTAGGTGATTTTCACGGGATGCATATAAACTGCATTCTTTGCACGTTTTTTGCGACGCTAGCAAAATAGCGTATGCTACGTGTATATTTCTACGATCTGAAAATGAGAATGGCAGTTTTCTGTCAGTTGGTTCAGCGCAAGAAGCCGAGTTGCTCCTATGAAAATAATTTCTATCCCGAAGTTGGAATTGTTCGCTTTCAATATTGAGTCTAAGTTAACAAACAGTGCCAAAACCGATTTAAAATTAGATGATATTGACATTTTTTATTGAACTGATTCGGCCTATGCAATTTATTGAATAAAAAGAAATGAAAATTGGGCGCCTTTTTTTTATAACCGTGTTTCGGAAATCCGATCATTAACACACTCAGAAATGAATACTCAGATTTCACGAAATTCTCCTCGTTTTTGACGAAACCGTTTCCTGGGAAATGCTCCGAGCAAATATTTCGTCAAATTGATGAAATCACTTCCCTCACTCATTTGACGATACCAAATCGTCAAAAAATTTCGTCAAAAAGGGACTAGTGCTGCCATCTATCGAATTTTTTAGAAGCTCCTGTATTCAATGATAGAAGCAAAAAAGACATGTCACACGTGGGGTTCGAACTCATAATGTACAGTGTGGCAGTCAGCCGCCCTAGGTTCACGCCATAGATTGCTCAGACAAGTATGATTATAAAGGCATATAGTGGATTATAGTGTGTGTTTAAATTTTCATAATTGTGATGGTACTTTTATCGATTCTATTATAAATCTTGCAAGTTTTAAATAATAAGACGAATTTATTATTTTGATTTTTTAATGGTTAATGAATAATTATAATATGGCTTAATTAAATAACATTTAGGGGAAATTTATTTGCTTAAGGAATGATTAAAATATGGGCTGGTTAGTTTGTTGCTCAGAAACAACGAATTATGAAGTACTTATTGGGAGAGATTTTACTACTTTAAGCGAGACTTTAAGTAGGTGGATAAGATTTTAACAATTTACTGTTTATAGAGGGGAGAGAGAAAAAATATGTATATATTTTTAATTTGAGTGAAAAAAGTAGATATTGGATATAAAATAGATCTTAGAATTTTGAAATTTTATTGATCAAATTTACTTTTTGAACGGTTTTGTAGATCGAAGTAAATTTTTTTTCGAATGAAATCAAAACGAAATACAACTTACAAATAAATAAATAAAAATAATAATAAACATTCCCCCTCCCAAAAAACCAATGTAGCAAGAGTAATTGCTTACATTTCATTATTTTCCGAAAAACGTTAAAAAGTACTGTTTTAAACAAGAAATATATCCTTGCTAAAATCGCAAGATTTGGGGAAGTATAATAGCGGGTCCTTCTATAAACAGCTACCGTGACAATTTCCTTAAAATTCATCAAGTTTGGCCATGATTAAGGATGGACTTTCGTCAAATATTTGAGAGTTCACGTTTCGTTAAAAGTCACGTGATTTTGATACGAAATGATCGTCAAAAACGACGAAATAAGGCTCAAGGATTTCTGAATCGTCAAAAATGAGAGTTTTATTTCTGAGAGTGAAGTTATTCTTCAAAGGCGCATTTTATTCCTGGCCATTTAAATTCTGCTGACCTTCTTTCAAGGAGTTGTACAGCTGAGGTTTTAGCCCGAGACAAATGGTGGGAGGGACCACAGTAGCTGAGCAAACCAATAAACGAGTGGCCAAAATCAGAAATATTTCCGGATTTTGAAATTATAGAGGCCGAAAGAAGAAAGGCAATTATCAGTGCAAACAATTTACATTTCACAGTAAACGAATTTATACAAAATTTTCATCATATGAAAAATTAGTTTAAATAATTGGATTGATATACAGATTTTACCAAATCTGCAAGAAAACTAAAGAAGACAAAGTATATAGTATTTTAACTGTAAAGAGTAGAATGAAGCTGAAAATAAATTATTGTAATTAGTTCAACAACAATCGTTTATTGGCCCCCTAGATAATTGATTTAAATCATTTCAGATCATGACAGATTCTGCTGGAGTTATAAGGCTGAATTCACGTATACTACTGAGAAAAGATGCAATGAATTTCAAATGTCCTGTAATACTTCCCCTTGACCATCTCGTAGTTAAAAAAATAGATCTAGACAAAACTAAGACATGCTGGGGTACAAATTTTGATGCCTAATTTGAGGGAAGGTTTTTGGATCTTAAAACTTCGGAAAACTATAAGGAAAATTATTAGAAGCTGTGTAATTTGTAAGCGATACGATTTTAAGCCACAGGAAATATCCACTCTTCCCTTACCTGTAGACAGAGTTCGAGAAGTTGACATTTTTTAAATCGTTGGTCTGGATTACGCCGGCCCGCTTATTCCTAAAGAAAATAGAGACATATGGCTAGTAATTTGCACTTGTGCAATTTTCAGAGCGGTTAATTTTGAATTAGCCAGCTCTTTATCTACCGACGTTTTTCTATTAACTTTAAGAAGATTTATAGCCCGTAGAGGTAGGCCTTCTTTTATCTACACCGATAATGGGTCGAATTTAGTAGGAGCAGAAAATTTGTTGAAAGAAATAGATTGGAATTCAGTACAAAATCATAGTATGTCCAGAGAAATTATTTGGAAGTTTATTTCTCCTTCAGTTCCATGGTGGGGAGGGTAGTGGCAGCGACTCATTGGAATGACGAAATGAATATTGAGAAAAGTTTTAGTAAAAAGTTCTCTCAATTATGAAAAAATGCAAACTGTTATGTGTGACATCGAATGTATTATAAATAGCCGCTCCCTTACTTATGTATCAGAAGACAGTAACGATCATGTACTCCTCACTCCATCCATGTTCCTGCAATAAGTAACAGGTAGTGGAAAACCTCATATGGATATTTTGGATGCCGAATCATTAAATAAAGGCATGTCTACTAACAAAAACTAATAGAAGACCTTCGTAAAAGATTTCAATCAGAATATTTAGGTCAATTGCGACAACCTACTAGATGCAACAAAAAAGAGAAACCTTTTGTAATAGGCGATGTCGTGATTGTATCAAGTGACAATAATAAAAGATTTGATTGGGGTCTGGCAAAAATACCTCACATTTTTCCATCTAAAGACGGACAAAGGACGGTTTAGTTAAATTAAAAATGAAAAAATGGTGAATGCTTAAGACCGACAAGTAGATTAATACCTTTAGAGGTATCACAAGATAATGATATGAAAAGTCATTTTAACGACATAGGAAATTCACATTTTTCAGGTGAACACAAAGAAGAATCCAGCGATCCTCCCAGTGGTTCGGTCAGGTGCAGAAATTCGGACTCGTATTAGTTTATCACTCAAGATATGGACGTATCATAAAACCTTTGGTTAATTGGAAGATTTGAGTTCCAGATGAACCTCTGGAACTCAAAGGTGGAAGGACGTTGGTATTTGGAAATATATTTCAAATTTCTTCGTCCGATCATCTGCCAGATAAAAGAGTTGCGCAATGAACAGCGAAAGTCTTAGATGGTTTTCTTTGAGAAAAAGGTGTGACGCATTCACCGAACATTCTCTTATAAAAGAACATTTTTGTTTATTGACTTTCTTTTTTTCTTTTTTTAGAACTGTTTCAAGTTTTACAATAAAAGGATGTAGATTTGATATCGACTGTGCTGAATAGTATGTAAATATTAATGTTTGTGTGTACTTGTTTTGTGAATAGTCATGTAATTAAAACAATAAAAACTAACCAAGGACTATTGTTTTTGAGTTAAAGTAGTTTTTTTATTATGATGCTGCCAATGAAGACTTAGGACATCCGGAGACTCGATGCCCTGATTTTCGCACGAAATTTGAATTTTGATATGTTGCCTAATTTTTGTTTTATGAAAATATTAGAATCAATAAACAGATTGATATTTCTTTGTGTACCACCTCCGACTATAGTTATTTAATTTAGGCAGTCGGAGTTGTCACATACTATTCAATTCATTATCCAGATAGTTTCAATGCATAGAAAGAGTGTAAAGGAAAAGTGTAAAAAGAAAAAAGGAGGGGAGGGAGGAATACGAAAAAGGCAAAAATAAAGACCTCTGCAAACACAAGCGAAATCGGAAAATCAAAATATGGTATCAAAATTGGATGTTAACTTAGAAACGTTTGATGTTCATTATAATTTCTGTACGTCTTAACAAAATTTACATGCAGATTTATTTAGTTCAGTTTAATATTAATCGAAGTTGACCGACATTTTAAACGGAGTGTTATACTTAAAGGATTTGTTCCCAATATTTTACTCTAAAAACGCATTAGAGACGCCTTATTTTAACAGAGACATAATTAGTTTTTAAGTTTTCAATAACTTTATTTAAATCAAAATAAGGAATTTCTCAATTTAGCCTGTTCTACACTCAAAAGCAATCCAATCCTTAAATACATATTTAATAATGCTATTCACTAAATCTTACACTAACTTGCATATGAAAGATTGAATGTTGAAACATTATCTAAACATGACTTCGACAACGAACACAGATATTGTTGAATGAAATGGAGTATCTCACAAATTAAATAAATTACATAAAAGTCGCGATATATTAGCAACTGGTTACGCGATTGAATAATAACAAAAACAATTTCTTATCCAATTTAGTAGATTCTTACAACTAATTTCTAAATTTCAGTCCTTTGAAAGGCATATATTAAACTTCAGTCTCAAAAAATCAGGAAAACTAATCTTGAGTTTCTCATTGACGTAGATCTCAAACTAAGATCTGACAATAAAATTTTCATTCGCCTTTTTATATAGTGCAAACTGGCCAGCATACCCTAATTAGCATAAATATTCTGCAAAAAAAAAAAACGGGTGAACCAAAAGTCTGGACGAACTTAAAAAATAAAACCGGGTTTTGTAAAAAAAAAAAAAAAAAAAAAAAAAAAAATAGTTTTGTTGGCAATAATAAACGGAGCTATTGTGTTTTATTGAACAAAATGAAAAAATACAAATGAAAAAATGTTGACAACTTACATGTCAGCTTAATTAACAGTTAATTAGTAAATGCTCAATGTGCTGTACATCATTCGGAAGTGCAGCTGTGAGACTAGGCATCACACCATTTACAGCATTTAGCAGCATTTGGGCATTATGGCAGACACATTTTGGCTGATGGCTTCTTTTAGTGCTGCTAGCGATGCCGTTGGTCGCCAATAGATCTATCGTTTTTCGTTGCTACACAAATTTCTTTTTCATCCGTTTGGTGCAAATCGTATCTTTGTATCTTGATTTGTTTTCAAATTACTCATTTTTAAAGTTCATCCTGACTTTTGGATCACCCGGTATAAACCACAAATTTAAACGCTCACAAGTTCACTTGTGAAAATTAAATTAAAATGAAGGTTAGAAGTCCAATCTCAGTGCTATTATGCTCATTACAAAAATTCAAAACAAAAATCTTCGGCGCATCAGAAAAAATTATCTGTACTAAGTTTTTCTTTTGCATAGTTAATTTTATATATCATTCTCAAAGAGTATTTTGGTGAAAGATTTATGATTCAATCAATAACAATTTGTCTACATTTAATGGATCCTAATATAGCACATAATTAACAATGTTATATATCTAACTCTGGTACATGTTATACCATATAATTGTAAATGTTTCTAATGTTTGACATCAAACTTAGCTGTGTACCCGATTATGAAAGAATGGAAAGATCTTGAATGGATAAAAACAATAGGCTAATTTTTCTATCATAGTTATTGGTTTTTTTTCAAGTTAACAGCTAGATGATTGCAACCGGAATAGAAGATAGAAATGACAGTAAAAATACCATTATTTTAATTTTGTTTAATAACTTCAGTTTTAAAAATCTGCTTTTATATGATTAACCTTTATTTTAACTATAAAAATTAAACACCATTCTTTGATTGCACACAATTTATTACACTTTTTGGCTGTATTTACTCTTCTTTCCGAATGTAGAAAACAGTAATAAACCTTTTTGCAATACACATAGAATTAACGTGTGAATTAAAAAAAAACTATTAACCAGACCTGAGTAAGTTTTTTAAAAGTAAATAAAATTTATATACAAAAAATTAAAACACCCAAAACCAATTAAAAGTACAAGAATAAACGTTGACTAACTGTAACTGTCTTGATTTGTTCCAATGTTTATTATGCAATGAATTATTATTTGTGCTGACGAGGCCTTGTGCGTAGCTTGGCGAAACTTTGTATTTTTAAATGTATTTTAGTTTTTAATTTTTTGTATAAAATTTATTTATTTTTAAAAAATTGTAATCAAGTCTGTCTTAATTTATATTATTCAATCTTATAATAGTAATAAGCCTGCCAAAAGATGACGCATAGTACGTAATATGATGTTATGTACTAGAGATTATATTTAAATTACCAGAACCACGTATGGAACCAAGTTGAGAATCCTGGAGTTCAAGAACTAACAAAGAAAATTGAATAATCCGAACTTGATTAATGTTCAGTTTTCTTTGCAATTATTGCAACTATGTCTCAATTTAATAAAGTGCTGACTAGAGACCATTTTAATTTCTGGTGACGATATTGGTTATTTTTCCCTCTCAACCTCTACACTAAAGATATGCTATAAAATATTTTTTTCTGAAAAGACCGAATTTCGCTTAACGCTTAAGAAAATATAACAGCCAAATACCGTTCCCATCGTATTGAGAATATATAAAAAAATTCCAGATGAAAGTCCATATTAATTTAAACGCAAGGTTGAATTCATCATTTTTTTTTATAAAGAAGTTCAATTGGAAAAGATGCCAGCAAAGCGGGCATAGCCTGCTAAATATATACATATTTCGCCTTGAGGATACATTTTTTTGGACAATTTAACAATTTTATTCCCCTCTAAGTACTTATTTAAAAATTACTTTTGTCAAAGTAATTTTTATAATTTCAGTGAATAAAATCATAGTAATAAAACATTTTCATTTTAACTTTATAAGTTAAGCACAATAACAGTATTAAATGTACTAAGTTTCTATAAAAAGTGAACAACGTGACTGAAGACTTTTATCGATATTTCTCTGTAAAAGTCTCATCATGCTCATTAATTTTAAAGTAAAGAGATAAAATTCCTTCTGGGGGAAAAAACCTCGCACGGTTGAGCTTTCTGCTTCAGTAGATTTATCTAACCAAGTGTAATATTTTCAAGCTGATAAACTTTTCTTCCCTTTCCAATTTTTTAAATCCCTCTAACAAAATTAAAGGTAAACAGTCCATCCTAAATTTTAGAAAATTTTCCAAATTTTAAGGAATGCAAGTTTAAGCAGTAAAATACAGTAATTGTTATTTAGAATGTTAAATGACAAATATTTATGAAATACACTAAATTTTTTTAGAAGAGTTAAAACGGCATGGATGAAACGTATGAAATATACTTGATATGTAAATGTATGTATGTACCTATATATATGAAATATACTTGATTTATATATATATATATATATAATATGTACAGTCCCTGGCCAAATTATTAGACGCAGTTGTTTTTAATATTATATTTGGTATGTAAGGCACTAGGAAACACTAGAGTTTTAATTTATTAAATTAATGTTTGACAGATCTTTTCCCGATTTTAGAAAGAACATATGTTGATTTGTCGTATTATATCGCTGTTTCTATGTCACCAGAAGGAAAACACGTGATGACTGGGCAAATAATTCACCAGACATGAATTCTATTGAATATGAGAGAATTGACCATAGAAGTCATAACAAGCAAAACCCAGCTCATAGTAAAACATATCCTTGTCTAGGATCATCCACAAGCAAGCAACAATTCAATTTGATATAAACGGCATGAATAAACAAGTTGGAAATTGCACGTGAACGTAGCAAATGAGGTGCGTTCGTACGATAACGAAGTTTTAAAAATATTGAGATCTTGCTGATATAGTAGAGCGTACTCCGGATACAGTATAGTAGTCGAAATCTTTACGTTTCTGTAAATATGCAGGAAGTAATTTTTATTACACCTCAGCAACGTATATCTTATTCATAAAATGTGAAATAGTTGAATATAATTTAAACACGTACCAAACAATGTTTCCCCGTATAGCATTATATAGTGGAATACTTTTGTGTGGTCCTGTAATTTAATAATAAAAATTCTTTGCATCGCAGATTGTACAGAATGCATATTTTAGTATATATTTCATAGATTCATGCAAATTCTATTATGTTCGAATAGATGTAACATCATTAAAATGCATTTGAAACTTTTTCCCTATTGACCGTAATGTAACGGATTCCTTTTGATTGTCCCTGTAATTGATCTATGCATCCGATTTTCATAACATTTGAAATTACTCGACAAAATTACGCAATAATTATATGTTTTAAATTTCAAACGATTAAAATGCATTTAAAACTTTTTTCCCTATTTACCGTAATGTAACGGAATCCTTTTGAATGTCCCTGTAATTGATCTATCCATCCGATTTTCATAAAATTTGAAATGACTCGACAAAATTATGTTATAATTATGTGTTTTAAATTTCAAACGATTCGGTTGGGTAGTTTTTGCGTTGTTATATGCGGACAGACGGACGGACAGACAGACGGACAGACGGACAGACAGACGGACAGACAGACGGACAGACAGACGGACAGACTGAGCGACAACAATAGGTGCTACGTATTTACATAATTACGAACGCACCTAAAAACTGAAAAGTGAAACACTAGAGGCTCCACAAAATAGTGACATTTTTTAGTTTCAAGTTTTAAGTTCTGTAATTTCAGGAATTTTTAATTTAATTTACAGAAGTAAATAATTTTAAAGTCATTTGCATGCTTTTTATTTATTATAATCCCACATATGTTCATATAATCAGTTGTAAATATTTACACAGTAATATCATCTCTATGAAGCTAGAAATATTCTGCAGATGATAAAACGAGTGCGTCTAATAATTTGGCCAGGGACTGTATATTTATATAAAACACATAATTGTTTTTATTATGCAAAATACAAGTTGGCTTGATAATAATTATTTAATAATTTTTCATAAAATAGCTGATTGATATCATATTTGCATAATTGTATGAATTTGTATGCAATTTGTTTTCAAATGCCCAGAAAATAATATACATGTATTTCACCTTAAGAACATTTTATTACAGTTAACTATTTAACAGTTTTATTTCCCTTTAGTTATTTAAAAATTTCATTCTTCAAAATAGATTTATAGTTTCATTTGTTAAAATTATAGTAATAAACACTTATTTTCATTTTAACTATATAAGTTAAGCACGATAACAGTATTAAATGAACTAAGTTTCTAAAAAAGTGAACAACGTGACTAAATATATACTTTTATCGAAATTTCTCTGTAAAAGTCTGATCATGCTCATTAATTTTAAAGAAACAAAATAAAATTATTTTAGAGAAAAAATCCTCTTCACGGTTCAGTAGATTTATCTAACCAAGTGTAATATTTTTAAGCTGATAAACTTTTTTCTCTGTCCAAATTTTTAAATCCCTTTAATAAAATTAAAGGTAAATTTTATCGTATATTTTAGAAAATTTTTCCAAATTTTAAGGAATGTAAGTTGATGCATAAACATGTAGTAATTTTTATTTCGAATGTTAAATGACAAATATTTGTGAAATACACTTAATTTATATATATATATGTATATTTAAATAAAACACATAATTATTTTTATTTTGCAGAGTACAAGTTGGCTTGATAATAATTCTTCACAGAAAATAATTTACTCATATAATATGTGCATAATTGTATGAATTTGCATGCAATTTGTTTTCAAATGCCTAGAAAATATTATATATATATATATATATATATATTCACTTTGTTTCGTATTTGATGGTTTACTTTTCTGAGATGACAAGTTTGTTCATAAGGTATGTTGATTTTCTCTTTTTTCGTTAAATAAATTATATTTTTGATTCGGTTCGGTAAATTTGTATATTATAATGTAGATTTTTGATATATATATATATATATATATCGTTAAGAACATTATTTTACAGTTATCTATTTACCAGATTTATTCCCCTTTAAGTAGTTTTTTAAAAATTACATTCTTCAAAATAGATTTGTAATTTCATTTGTTAAATACACAGCATTTTCATTTTAACTGCATAAGTTAGACACAATAACAGTATTAAAAGTACTAAGTTTCTTAAAAAAGTGAACAACGTGATTGAAGACTTTTATCGATATTTCTCTGTAAAAGTACCATGCTCATTAATTTTAAAGTAAAGAGATAAAATTCTTTTGGGGGAAAAAACTCTTACGGTTCAGTTTTCTGCTTCAGTAGATTTGTCTAACCAAGTGTAATATTTTCAAGCTGATAAACTTTTTTCCCTTTGCAATTTTTTAAATTCCTGTAATAAAATTAAAGGTAGACTTTCTATCGTATATTTTAGAAAATTTTTCCAAACTTTAAGAAATGAAAGTTGAAGCATAAAAATGTAGTAATTGTTATTTCAAACGTTAAATGGCAAATATTTATGAATGCACTACATTTTTTTAAATAATCTAAACAGCATGAAAACTATAAATCTAGAGACGAAATTGGTATTTGTAGACAAAAATTTAAAATTATATAAGAATACAACTAAATTTTAATCAGAGAGTATTTTGTAAAAATATATGTCTGAAGCAAAAGAATACATTGTTACGTTGTAGGAATGTACTAGAACATTGATAAAGCTTTTTTCATTTTGTACTTTTCTTTTATAAATGATTTCACGTTATTTTAAAAAAATTGTGCTTTTGAATATGGTGAGAAAAACGAAATATGAAATTGGTAGCAACCTTTTTTTTCATTATAATATATGGAAACAATATCATATATTGTTATAAAATAAATGTAAATATAATACACGCATAAGGAAAAATTTACAGGGTTGCAACAATATTTACAGGATTTAATGCATTTATTAATGAGAGTACATTTAATATATACATAAATAAGCCATGTAAGAATATAATAAAAAAATTACAGGGACAAGAAAAAGAGAAAAACGAACAAAAGGCCCTGATGACATTTAAATTTCCAAACCACCATTGTCAAAATTGGCTTATAATTTCAATGGTTAAAATTATTGATTTACACTTCATTTGCATTTAAACTTCATAAGTTGAGCTCAATAATAGTATTAAAAGTACTAAATTTCTAGAAAAGTAAAAAACGTGACTGAAGACTTTTATCGATATTTCAATGTAAAAGTCTCATCATGCTCATTAATTTTAAGCAAAGAAATAAAATCCTTTTGGGGAAAAATCCTACCAGAGTTGAGTTTTTTGAGTTAGTAGATTTATCTCGCTAAGCGTAATATGTTCAAAAAGATGAACTTTTTTCCCTGTCCAAATTTTTAAATCCCTATAATAAAATTAAAGGGAAACTTTCTACCATATATTTTAGAAACATTTTCCAAATTTTAAGGAATGCAAGTTTGAATAAAAAAATACATTAATTGTTAATTCGAACTTTAAATGACATACATTTATGAAATACATTTGATTTTTATGTATACATTTGTATATATCTAAATTTATATAAAACACACAATCGTTTTTTTATGCGAAGTACAAGTTAGCTTGATAATAATTCTTTAATAATTTTTTACAGAATATAACTGACTGATATCATATTTGTATAATTGTATCAATATGTATGCAATTTGTTTTGAAAAGCCTTCGAAAATAACAATAGATATATATAGCTGCCTAATTTTTTTTTAACTATTAACTATTTAACAGTTTTATTCCCCTTTAAGTATTTATGTAAAAATCATCTTCACAAAATAGATTTCTAATTTTAATGATTAAAATTATTGATTTATACTTCATTTTCGTTTAAACATCATAAGTTGAGCACACGGGTATTAAAAGTTCTAAATTCCTAAAAAAGAGAACAAAGTGACTAAATGACTTTTATCGATATTTCTTTGTAAAATTCTCATTATGCTCATTAATTTTAAAATAAAGAGATAAAATTCCTTCTGGGGAAAAAAAAACCTCGCACAGTTGCGTTTTCTGCTTCAGAAGATTTTTCTAACCAAGTGTAATAATTTCAAGCTGATAATTTTTTTTTTTTTTTTTGCTTGCCCAAATTTGTAAATCCCTTTAATAAAATTAAAGGTAAAAGTTTTATCGTATATTTTAGAAATATTTTCCAAATTTTAACACTTCGGACTCCGGAGCCTCTTACACAAATTTTATTCGATTAGCACCACTTTTTTAAAGGAACTTTCCTTGAAGTAGACAATTTTACAAAATCACTGATTAAATAAGGAAAATTTTATTTTCCTTTATTAGGGGTGCTAAAAAGAAATTTTGGAAGGAAAGATGACGTCTCCGCAGTGGAGACAACGGAGTGCCAAAGGTTAACAAATACAAGTTTAAGCAGAAAAATACATTATTTGTTATTGCGAATGATAAATGTAATGCATTCATGAAATATATTAGATTTTTTTAATAATCTAAATGGCACTAAAATTATAAACCGGAGACAAAATGGCTATTTGGCAAAAATTAAAATGATATATGAATACAACTAAATTTATTTTACAGAGTATTTGAAAAAGAAAATGTCTAAAGTAAAAGGATGCACTACTACGATGTGAAATAGGACTAGAACATTGGTAAAGTTTTTTATTTATTTATTTATTTATTTATTTATTTTACTTGTTTGTTATGAAAGCTTTCACACTACTAAAAAACGGTGCTATTGAAAATGGCGAGAAAAAAGAACATTTCCAATTGCAAGCAACCTTTATTTATATTTTACTGTATCATAAAAATATTATTTTTTGCTAAGAAATAAATGAAAATACACCAAAAACATACGGAAATTTTTCAATATTTACAGGATTCAATGCATACATTAATGAGAGTTCATTTAATCTATACATAAAAAAGCTAAATAAAATATAATTGGAAATTCACAGGGGCGAGAAAAGAGGAAAAAACGAATAAAAATACAGGGCAAACAAAAATTCCTGATACATTTTAAATTTCAAAGCTACATCTGTTGAAATGGGTCTATAATTTCAATGCTTAAAATTAATCATTTACACAGCATTTACATTTTAACTTCATAAGTTAAGCACAATAACTGTATTAAAAGTACTATGATTCTAAAAAAGTGAACAACGTGACTGAAGACTTTTATCGATATTTCTCTGTAAAGTCTCATCACGCACATTAATTTTAAAGTAAAGAGATAAAATTATTTCTAGGAAAAAAAAAAAAAAAAAAAAAAAAAAAAAAAAAAAAAAAAAAAAAACCTCGCACGGTTGAGTTTTCTGCTTCAGTAGATTTATCTAACCAAGTGTAATATTTTCAAGCTGATAAACTTTTTCCCTGTCCAAATTTTTAAATCCCTGTACTAAAATTAAAGGTAAACTTTCTATCATATTTATTAAATATTTTTTAAATTTTAACAAATGCAAGTTTAAGCAGAATAATAAATTAATTTTTATTTCAAATGTTAAATGACAAATATTTATGAAATACACTTGATTTTTTTAGAACATTCAAAACGGCATGGAATGTATAAGGAAAAGCAAAGTATAAATTTTTTACAAGAATTTAAATTGTTACATGTATACAACTAAATTTTAATCACAGAATATTTGGTCAAAAATTTTGAAGCATAAGGATATTTTTCTACACTGTGAAGTATTAGGATATTTATTAAGTTATATATATATATGCATGCTTTTTTATTGTTGTTTATTTCAACGTCATTTATTAGTACTTTAGAACTTTTTAGTGCTTTTTGTTTATTTTTGAGGCCATTTTTTGTGCGCGTGCGAGTAACAAGATTGCTCTTTATTGGTGCATTAGCATAACTTCTGCCGCGGTAACGTTAATACGTAAGTACGGAATTTTCTAAGATACTTACTGCAGTGTAATTGTATATTTGCGTCATCCAACAAGGAGAATATTACTATTCGGATTAGCGAAATGTAAACTTCCTAACTCGTTGAAACTAAGTATCGTATAATAGTGCAGTGTTAATAAGTATATTTTTTGTGTAATACGACAAAATTATGGAATTCATCAAGAATAGTTGTTTTACTCCATATTCTCCTAATGTTAAATTCTTATCAGTAATAATATTTGAACTAAAAATATTACGTTTTCTTTTCTGCACCTGAATAAAAATAAAAGGATAACAGAATGACGAAATTGGGAAATATTTTTTTTACTACTTCCATTTTTATTGAATTGTCTGCGCTTTCTATTTTGTTGCTCATGTACTTGACTTTACAAACGTCATTTGTTTATATTGTTTAAATCTCACAGTAATCACTATAGTTTACCATTATGAAAATTTCATTTTCAAAGTATCTAACCATTTTTTCCGTATCTTCGTTAAAATCTTTTAAAGAAATATCCAGAAAAATAAAGCATTCATTTGATATAATTTCTTGGCATTTATCAAAGATTGAATATTATGTTTGTTCTTATAAAAATTTTCATTGGATAAATTCTATTCTCTTTTCTATAAGCCATAATCTTGTGCATTTTCACTCTTTCGAAAGTATTCTAAAGCCATAAATCTTTAAAATCTTCCTGTATTTGTTAGCATTTCAAGTTATTTACTGAAAAATTCCCGTCTAGATTTAAATCAGTCGCGTGTAATCCTCTTTCTTGCTTAAGTTTAATCTAGACAAATGTTTTCATTGAAAATAAATAGGGTTTTATAACAACTGAAACATAAACAATCTTAATACCGAACTGCTAAGTAACAATTTATAAAATTTTGTTAATCTACTATTGTTATTTTTATATTGTCATTTTTATAATTCCTTTTTATTTTATGTAGATTTGATACAGATTCGCATTCTATAAGTATAATATGTAAATTTTTCTTTAATAAATGGTATTATTGCAAAGTTACCATGTTCTTTTAATTACTTTTTCGAGTTCCCGGTTTTATCCGACCAGTTCGGACAAAACCGGGACATTGCATACTTCTAAAAAAAGTGTTCCTATTGTTCGTGACTGAATGAATGCTTTTTTTCTTCGCAAGAAATTAATTTATCATTTTAATACAAATTTTAACTGATTCGTTCAGATAGTGCACAATAATAAAAAGAAAAGCATTAGAGTCCGGTTTTATCCCTTTCCCTTATATCATATTGATATTTAGAATTTCTCAAAACGTACTTTAATGTTAACATTACCTGCCTTCCCACTGCTCCACCGGATATATCCGTTCATGAGGCAGCAAGTTTCACTGCAGTTGAAGCTTTATTTAAAATAAGATAATTCTACAAATATAATCCAGTTTTAAGAAATTAAGTTATGATTGATACTATCAAGGCTTATAAGCATACATGTAACAAAAAAATATAACATGATAGAAAATCCCCTCTTATATTACTATTTAAAATTAATTACAGATAAAAAATCAATACAATTTTGTCCTTTTGATCGGCGGTCAGGGGATTAAATTTGGGTGTAGACTTACGCATTTATACACTATATGGCTAAAGGTCACCGGCCATTTGCGATTTTTGATGTTTTGTTAGGGATCTAGAAAAATCTACAAGGAACTATTCTGAAACTCCAGGCGTGAAACAGAATACTACAAGTCATGTATGTCCGTGAAGATTTTTTCCCGAAACCCCACAGTGGACCGTCAACAAGATGAAAAAAAACGAATATTTTTTATATAACCCTGTCAAAACTAATATAGTAAAAGCGTTTAAACTGTAGATAAGGATTAGGTGGTTTATTGTGATAAAGTTTGTTTATCTTAATGTAGATAGCATGCATACTGGTAGAAAAATTAAGATTTTAATAAAAACAGTTCCAAATTTTGCCAATTTTTTTACTTAAAATTTTTAGAGATCTTTCTATGAAAAAATATTCTTATTAGAAAATATGGCAAACAACATTGTACACAATACTCTATAGTCATAATTAAAAAATAGTAAAAATTAAATGAATAATGAGCAGGTTTATTAAATAATTTTTCACTCTGCATGCATGAATTCGATCGAAATATAATTTGCATAATGTATTAGCTCAATTAATAGAGCGGCTTTTGTAAAAGTCTCAGAAACATATCTTGAAAGTTCTAAAAATTATTATCGAATGAATAAGATCGAAATCCGTTGTCCCCGAAATTTACCAACAAGATGAGAAATTGTGTACAAATATCCATTGATTAATATCAATACAGCATATACAATATTGCATTACTAATATATTTGGGTACAGCCTTGTATTTTTGCTACATTTTGGAATCAACTGATTTTGAACTTATTCTGTCGACGATAATTTTCAGAATTTTTAATATATATTTTTCAGATTTTCACAAAAGTTCCTCCACACATTTAACTATTACGTTATGCAAATTCTATTTTGATTGCTTTAACACATGTGCAGTGAAAAAATATTTAGTAAACCTGCTCATTATTCATTCAATTCTTACTATATTTTAATTCTGATTGCAGCGCAGCTATCTTGCAGCAAAGTATGCAATGTTGTTTGTCATATTTTTGAAAATAACTTTCTTTTATAAAAGACACTTCAAATTATATACAAAAAATTGGCAAAATTTGGGACTGTTATTATTTAAAACGTAATTTTCTACGAGTATACACGCTATCCTCATAAAAATGAACTCAGTTTATTTTAATAAGCCAATTAATCATAATCTACAATTTGAACGCTTTTCACACATTAGTTTTGACAGGATTATCTAAAAGATATTCGTTCTTTTTCAATTTATTGATAGTTCCCTAAAGAGTTTTTGGAAAAAAATATTCGTAGCATTATACAACTTTTACTATTAGGTTTACACACTTAGCGTTTTAGTGGAATTCCTCGAGTATTTTTCTAGGTAGTTTACAAAATGTCAAAATCGCAAGTAACGATAAATTTAATCATATATTGAATGACTATAAATAAGTGTATGTATAGATGATATTATGAATTATACAGGGTGATTCAGCTCGTCGGTGACAAACTTTAAGGATCGATAGAGCACACCTAGACGAACATTTTTGAATAGGGAATGTAGGGTCCCTGACGCGATGGTAAGGCGCTAGGCGCTTTCGAAAATTTGGGTGCCGAAATTCGAAACGTCATAAAAACTAGGGAAATGGTTAGATTTTCTTGCTTGTTGCGTCGAAATGATTCTGTTTGTTTAGACTTTCTTCAGTACCAATTTGATAAGCGTATCTCTTAAAACATGGATAGGGGGCGCTGCAGACTTTGGAGAGCTAGACAACAACTTTAAGCCCGTTATTTTGATAATTTAACACATGCTCGCCAAAGTTTATACTCTAACTTAAAGTTTGAACCCAAAAGTAGAGCCCTGCAAAAAGCGTAAGAGCCGGAATAAAATGTCAAAGTACAGGGTGGTCGAAACTAGAAGGCTCCTAAGAGATAAACAAACAGATTTCTTGACTTATGGCATGCATTTTCATGATTCTGTTTGCTGGGGCTCTCTGAAACTCAGTTGAACGGTACAAACAGAAACATCGATAGGGGGCGCTTTGGGCAAAAAACATAATCCGTTGACATTTCGGACGCTAACTGGAAACGGGGCGCTACGATCAGTTAGAAACAAAACAAGAGAGTAATTTACTTATCATAAGAAGCTATTAAAACTGCAGTTTTTTTTTTTTTTTAACAAACATAGCAGGTTTCAATCATGCACAATGCGCGCAATAAAATTTACATAAGGTGCTTTTTGCTGATTTATGCAAAAGATATCGTACCATATCGATATGCAAAAGATACGTAATGCGTAGACGACAACGCGAGATGACGTAGTTGTATGCGCAGACACGTCTTTTGAACGTGCGGTACCTACTTAAGCTTCGGGTTACTTGTCTGCAGATCGGTAGTAGGATGGAACGGTACACAAACTCTGAATTGGCTGACATGCATTTGGCGTATGGCGCTGCTGGTTGTAATGGACGAGCCGCTCAGCGGTTGTACGCCGAGCGTTACCCCAACAGGCAAATCCCCTGCCATGCCTTCTTCGCTCGAGTACACCAGAGGTTGTCCACAACGGGATCTTTCGACGGAGGCAGGCCTGAACGGGAGCGATCAGTGAGCACCCCCGACAACGAAGAGGCTGTGCTTAACCTGGTTGAGGACAACCCAGGTCTTAGCACGAGAGATATCGCCAGACATGTTGGCATTTCGCAAGCAACTGCGTGGCGCATCTTACGTTCCCGGAATCTGCACCCCTACCACATCCAGCGGGTGCAGTTGCTCAGAGAGCAGGATTTTGGCCCTCGAGTGGAATTCTCAAGATGGTACTTGGCGATGAGATCCAGGGATCCCCGTTTTGTAAACAGCATTTTGTTTACGGACGAGTCCACCTTCAGTCGGGAGGGAATGTGGAACGCCCACAACAGTCATGTGTGGTGTGATGAAAATCCACATGAAACCAGAAGCCGAGCAGCCCAGGAGCGTTTCTCAGTAAATGTGTGGGCCGGCATTCTGGGGGATTGCCTCATTGGCCCTTATTTGTTACCTGAACGGCTGACAGGTGGAAAGTACCTGATTTTCCTGGATCAAGTGCTGCCGCAGCTTCTGGAGGAGGCGCACGTACCCGAAGGTTCGCGTCGCCAGATGTGGTTCCAGCACGATGGAGCTCCGGCCCATTACACGAACGACGTGCGTCTCCATCTAAACGCAAGGTATGGCCAGCGGTGGATCGGGCGTGGGGGTCCAGTTCACTGGCCTGCCCGATCACCAGACCTCACCTGCTTGGATTTCTTCCTTTGGGGTTACCTGAAGGCCGAGGTATACCATACACCTGTCAGCAGTGCTGAAGAACTTGTTACGCGCATTGTGGCAGCTGCAGGGCAGATCAGAGATACTCCTGGCATTGTTGGAAACACACACTCCTCAATGCGACGGAGGTGCGAAGCCTGCATCATGGCCCAAGGTCGAAATTTCGAGCATCTTCTGTAGTGTTATTTTTTGTAAATAAATTTCCAGTATCATTGATGTTTTTGGTCTAAATTTATTCAGAAGTGTTGAGCAGAGGTAGAAAATGTGTTTTCATTATTACTAACTGATCGTAGCGCCCCGTTTCCAGTTAGCGTCCGAAATGTCAACGAATTATGTTTTTTGCCCAAAGCGCCCCCTATCGATGTTTCTTTTTGTACCGTTCAACTGAGTTTCAGAGAGCCCCAGCAAACAGAATCATGAAAATGCATGCCATAAGTCAAGAAATCTGTTTGTTTATCTCTTAGGAGCCTTCGAGTTTCGACCACCCTGTACTTTGACATTTTATTCCGGCTCTTACGCTTTTTGCAGGGCTCTACTTTTGGGTTCAAACTTTAAGTTAGAGTATAAACTTTGGCGAGCATGTGTTAAATTATCAAAATAACGTGCTTAAAGTTGTTGTCTAGCTCTCCAAAGTCTGCAGCGCCCCCTATCCATGTTTTAAGAGATACGCTTATCAAATTGGTACTGAAGAAAGTCTAAACAAACAGAATCATTTCGACGCAACAAGCAAGAAAATCTAACCATTTCCCTAGTTTTTATGACGTTTCGAATTTCGGCACCCAAATTTTCGAAAGCGCCTAGCGCCTTACCATCGCGTCAGGGACCCTACATTCCCTATTCAAAAATGTTCGTCTAGGTGTGCTCTATCGATCCTTAAAGTTTGTCACCGACGAGCTGAATCACCCTGTATTAATTTAGCTATTAAATACCAGAGCAGGTGAAATAAAAATAAAGAATGAATAAAGAGCAGGAGATATGAAATGCCGTACCAACGGGCTGGAAAGGGATTTTTGAAATGGGATTACAATATGGCAGATGTATTTTTTTTATATCAGTTCAAGTCTTATTGCTCATTGAACACATATATCCAACGTGTGTGCTTGACATCAAATGCTGGCTTATAACTCGCCGTCGATAATGACGTGCAGGTCTGATTAAATAAGGGTTAAACTTCCAATTTTAAAAGCGAATAGGAACAGTTGCCATACTTATGGTATAAATTCTGCATAAATAATTCGTTTAAATATAACGAAATTATTCTTTGTTTCGGAATTCATCATGATAATCAAATTAACTGGTAACGACAAAGAAATTATTTATGGTGTCACAATACTATTAAACAGCAGACACTGACCGTCAGTGGGACAAAATTACACCAGCAAAGACGTGTAAAAATTTATACTCTATTGGAGACAGAAAATATGCTCATATAAGAAAAAACGAATTGTATTCAACTTTACAAGTGGAAGTTTTTCTATGCAACATTCAGAATTTGCAAACCGGTTTATGGTTGAAGTTTCGCCATTTTGAGTACACACTCAAGAGCCAAAATATTTTGACTACTTACCTAATAAAATGTTTGTCCACTTTTCAACCGTAAAAACAGCTACAAACTGTCTTAGCATTTATGCCACGAGTCCCTTGGTACATCATCGGAGATAAATTTTATTAGTTGTTTAAGCAGCGGTCATGCGTATCATGAACAGAGCAAAATGGTTGTTTTTAACCTCTGAGCTACCGTTGAATGACACTCGAAATGTGTCCAGTTTCATTAAGATCCGTCGAAGAGACTAGGATATTAACTGAAATTCAGCATTAAGATTCTGGAACCAATCGAATATAATTCGAGTCATTTGACATAGAGCATGTGTTGCACTAAGATTCCATTTCCATTTCAGAAGACAGATACTATATAATGGTGCAAATAATCCGAAATGATGTTCAGATAATCCGTGGCCTTCATAGTCTGTTCTATAGCAACGAAAGGTCCTTGAGGCAGCTACGAGAACGTTCACCAAAGTTTAAAATTGCCACAACTAAACTGTGTATGACCAGCTGTTTTAAGGAAGGAATAGTTCTCATATTCAAGCCGGCGTATCCAAACACGGCCATTGACATATTGCAGTCGTATTTCATCAAATGAGACACCTTTCTCTATATGTTCCAGAATCCAGTAATAATGTTCCCCAGGTCTATTGTAGGAATATTTGGGGATGATTGTTGGTCAACAGAGGCATATGAGTGGGATGTTAGACCCATAGTCTCAGATTCAACATTTTCGGCTGAACTGTATGCTCGTTAAGATTTCAATTTGGGCCTTTATTGTTTTGGGATGTAAATTGAGCCAGTCTGTGGTACCAATTTTGTTTTACTATGTAAAGGTGTACACGAAGTTTTTTTCATTTTTTCATTTTTTTTATAACATCCGGATGTCCAACACGATGACTTCTACAGATGGTTTCGCCGTCATTTACCCACTTTGTACAAGTACTAACAACGATTTGTCCCGAGCAACCCACGAGGCGTACAATTTCGAAGTTACTCGTTCTATGCCGTAGGACAACTGAAATCTAATCTCTATCAAATTAGTTTAGATCAGCAGCCTTTGCCCTCATAATTGAACGCAAGCGAATATATGATTCCTGAAACTGTCTGAAAGCATTTAAGTACGATTTCATACGAATTAAATGCTCTCCACATCATCCAGATGAGTTCATTGCAAAATGTGGGGGTGATCATATTGTTTCGCTCTTATTAATTTCTTCTTTAACGATTAAATTCATATATTAATGCGCTTACTCCATTTTCCAATAAATCAGTGTTATATTTTTTGTAATTAGAAATATTTGTCTGATATGTTTCTCTAACTTTAAGTATCATTATGCGATAATTCATACGTTTTGTGATTGCTCTCCCTGGTAAAATATGGCAAAAATTTCTTTTTTTTCCTTTTTTTTTTTTTTTTTTTTTTTTTTTTTTTTTTTTTTTTTGAAGTGTTATGAAACTGTATGCACCTTGATGTATAATTTATAATAACATAATTTTCAATGGCCGATTTACATTTTAAAAGATTAGTTTTAATTTACTACACTCAACTTGTTTTTTTTCCTTTTAACGAAATATTTTTGTAAACTATTTTAGACCTAATTCCGAAGCGGTTAGATATATGAAAATATCTTTGTATGTGTTTTTCAGACAACAATACAGAATTTTTAAATTTTGGAATTCAGTTATAAAATAATAGTTTAATTAGATTATTTTTAACACGATTATTCAGTTGGTAAACAAAAAAATTATAAAATCGGCAAATTTTCAAGTGTATGAAAAACATTCTGGTCAGGATTCGATCCACCTCTTGGCTGACGCACCAAAAGTCTTCCAACTGACCCCTCAAGGATAAATCTAGAGGATATAATTTACCCATGTAAGCTTAATAGACCAGGAGGAGGCAGCACAGATAAACACCTAATGGAGTTCACATATAAAACTTTAAGTTTGGGTAAATATCGATTTGCATATTAAAACGCAATTGGTCTGCAAAGTTATTTCCTTCATGTTTTCATACTTTTGGATGTGGGAAAGAAATATTGTAAATCTACAAGTCAACCGTTAAAATCGGGTTTTTAGGTGTCTTTTGCCAAGATATAACTAGACCAAAGAATTGCGTTTTAATATGCGAATCAAAATTTAACTAATCCTAAATCCGTGAGTTTGATAAGCTAATTGTCTGTGCTGTCGCCTCCCAGTATATAGTTCAGCGTTTAATGCAGTGTAATGGCTCAGTTGATAAAGCATTGGTGACTTTACCAAAGACATCTCTGGTTTCATACTTAGCCGGGACTTTTTTCATCCATTTGGAATTTGCAACATTTATGATTTATTTACTAATTGAATAATTATGTTAAAATTTAAAGTAATAAAAATATGCATCCAGAGTTAACTGGAATTCCATACCCAGAGATTCATTCTGTTGAGGTGATTAAGATATCAGATGAGATGCTGTGATTCTTAACTTTTTGGTGGCTCAAAAAGTCCAATTTGAAAATTTTGACTCAGATGTTAGAATGTATCATATTTAACATTTTGAACATGCATAAAAAACTTTTAAAAAATTAGAGTGTAAAAAGTGAAATATTGACTAAAAAGTACTTTTATCGCATCCACAATATACAAAAATTCACATACTTCTCAGAAATCTTGTCCATTCTCAAATACAAAATTTTCAAGTGTACAAAATTACCTTTAAAAAATATATTTTCGGAATTTTCTAGATTTTTTATTGACAAAATTTACTAAGTAGGTGATTCCATGGTAACTTAAGTTACATTTTGAACTATTTTCAATAATTTTAGTAATAAAACACACGAAAAAAATATTCAAAATGTAAATTTGACATGCTTTGCTAATTAAATTTATTCAAAGACCAATTTAGATGAAAATTATTTAATTTCAATGTTATTTCTTAAATTTTTGTAGGTTTATCTACTATGGTAACACCATTACTGAAAAAGGAATGTAAGTTATAGTATAAAGTTAAATTTTCATTTTCATTTTTTAGGTAATTTTCATCCTAATTGACCCTTAGATAGGTTTTATTGACAAATTATGTTAATTATACATTTGAAACTTTTTTAGTGTTATATTACTAAAATTCCTGCAGTAAATTGTTCTAAATGCAACGTAAGTTACCATGGAATGATCCAAGTTCATTTTTGCAATACCGACCTGGAGCTTCTTAAATGATAATCAAATCTCTGGTATGAGAAGTGAACTCAATATCACCATGAGTTGAGAAATTTAATGATCGATTTGCATTAACTGATGTGTTGGGAAATAGGAAGAACGAATAAAATCGTGTTTTAAAACTTACTATATAAGCACTACTGACATTTGCGTATGTGGACTACAACACGTTAGTACAAAGGTTTAATATTATCTGGATGAATTGTGTTCTACTCATGCTTCCGGGATAGCTTAGGTGGAAGAGCATTGAGCCAAGGATTCCATTTTCGAATTCTGTCTTGGTAATATTTTGCCACTAAGAAGTGTACAACTTGTATAACAATTTAATGTTAACGCGCTTTTTCGTTAGTCCGACGGAATATAACCTGCAACTGATAAAATTCTATACTGATTGAAACAACAATAGATTTTCTTATGTGCCAGTAAACGTTGATCAAAATAAGTTAAATGTTTATGGAATTTTAACTATAAAACATTTTACAGAATAAAAAAGTAGGAAATAAAATATAACTAAAAAATAAAGAACGTAATATGTTAAAAATATATATGATTTTATCAATTATAGCTTTAATTGGATTTGTTTGCGATTATACAGTAAGAAATAAATTTAGAACGCTTTAAAAGATTAAAGGATAGTTTGAATGAATTTCTCACAACCATAATATATTAAATCCATTAAAAAATAGGTTAGAAATTGCACGACAAACTTAGCAAATGAAGTGCTTTCCTGTTATAATGAAGTTTTTACAATATACAGTATTTCGGATACAGAGAAGTATCCGAAAATACTATCTGCTTTCTACTATACAAGAATTAACTTTTAGTAAACCTCAGCAACATATATGATTTTCATGAATTGTGAAACAGTTTAGTATAATTCAAACGCTGCCCAAACAATGTGCCTCCCTATACTATTATGTAAAAGAATGCTTTTGTGTGACTCTGTAAATTAATAAAAATATTTTTGCACTGCATATTGTACAAAGGTATACTTCATAAGTGAATATACATTTCGAAAGAGTGTAACGTCCTTAAAATGCACTCGAAACTACTTTTTTCCCTTGACCATTATGTAACCGATTAATTTTGAT
This sequence comes from Maratus speculifer, assembly GCA_964019185.1. NCBI lineage: Eukaryota > Metazoa > Arthropoda > Arachnida > Araneae > Salticidae > Maratus > Maratus speculifer. The sequence goes on along the minus strand of OZ025292.1, from coordinate 44,854,219 downwards.
TGTCCCTGTAATTAAACTAAACATTCGAATTTCATAATATTTGAAACAATTCGACAAAATTATGTTATAATTATATATTTTTGATTGTAAATGAATTGGTTGGGTAATTTTTGCGTTGTTATATGCTGTCAGACGGAGCGAAAACTATAGGTGCTACCTACTTACATAATTACGATCGCACCTAAAAATGAGGTACTTCATTTAAAAGGTGCATAAAATTTAATTTATCCGTTCTCACAGTGAACTAAGTCTCTAAACAGATGACATATATGAGAAAGTACTTCAATGCAAACTCAGTTCACTATAGAAGAGAATAAAAGAGATTTTATTCATATTCTAAATGAACTGTCTCATTTTTAAGGGGACGGTGAACGTTAATTTTTTTTTTTTTTTCATCATAGCAATATGAAATTTTGTGCATATGTACCTTTAACCAACAGCATATAGAACACCTTCAAAAAGAAAACTTCCAACCTTTTTAAAACTTTTATTTATTTATAAAATTTAAATTTTTAAACAGCTTCTTTGTTTCTATTTTTGGGATATTTTCTTGCTTTTTTTATCTTTTAAAATTCTATTATAAACAAATTTGTGTAACTTTTTTTAAATCTTTTGAATAGTTGATATTTTACAAATTTATTTTTTCAATTCCATATCGATTTTCATCAAAATTTTGCCTCTTAACAAGTAAAAAATCAAATTTGACTATCTTAATGAAGGCTAATTTTAAAAAGCTTACACAATTTCTTTCTAAACAATATCAGGATACTTCCTTATCAATTTCATAAATTGTGATCAAAAATTACGTCGCAAAAAGAGCATTTCAAAATTCTAAAAACGCTGAAAATTTAATTTGTAGAAAAACTTATTTAAAGTATATAAATGCGCATACCATTATTATTTACTTCTTAAAACCTTCATAAATGCGATTTTAATAAGAAAAAGCTGTTTTGGCACTATTATTCCGCAGAAATAGACCTTTTTTGCAAGGATTTTGCTATAGACGATATCCTCAAATAAAGGTCCACTGTCCCCTTAAAAAATGCAATTTGTGTATTATGATGAACTTATCAAATAACGTTTATATACAATCTTTCCCGTCCTTTATTTCTTCAGAGTTCAGTTAATCATAAAATATGCTTTAAAAAAATACTAACCCACTTCAAAAAAAGAATCAAGCTTGGCGACAACTTGGTGCTAATACATATAAATGCATAGTTTTAATATGCTTATGATTTGAAAACGGTTGCAACAATGAAAGATGATTTGCGCCAAATCATTATTTTTTTAATCAAATTTACATTTTTTTATTCAAAAAAATTCTAATCATCAGAATTTAATGAAATTAAAATGGGACCACATGGGTATCTTATACTTTCAAACAAAAGAAGAATTATCAAAATCGATTCATATTTAAAGAATTTATGAGTGAACAAGAAATACATACGGGTCGAAATCATACCCTACTCCTTGAAGCCGATTAAAAATAGGACCTCTGTTAATTTAGTCTTAAAAAATAAAATATTTGAAATTTTGACATTTACTCTGAATTTGATTATATATATATATATAATTAATACGATGATTGATTTGTTTAAAGATCTTTAATTATCCATTACGTGGATTTAAGATACGGATAATTTAATTGATATTTTAAAGGGGTTAATAAGTTAAGAGCCATATTTCTGAATATAAACGACAAGTTCCCTAAAGTATCAATTTCAGTAAAAGAGCACTTCCTGCTTTTCGTGGTGTTATTACTTACCCATCATACGTAGAACAGGGTAAGTCTTGCAATCGTTTTGAAAATCGAAAAATTTTTTTGACGGATTTACACGTTTTAGATACTGGAGATTCCGAAAAACGTATTTTTAGAAATTTTTTTTTGCCGTCCGTCCGTCTGTGTGTCTGTGTGTCTGTCTGTCTGTCTGTCTGTTTGTAACCGCTCTATCTCCCGAACAAATTGAGATAGAGACTTGAAATTTTGTATGTACTTAGTATGTATGAATGGGACGCAGCCTATTTAATATCAGTAACCTCGATTATCCGGAACTATTTTTTACGGACTCTCGAAAAATTCGTTCTGATGAAAGGTATATAAAAATTTTCGAAATTTTTTATTTTAAGAACTGGACGTAAAAGGCAATAAAATTACACAAATTTTGCATAAAAAACGAGGTCGATCGGATTATTAGTTGTCGAGATATGTGTAATCCTGTTTTCCAAATTCATCGATTTTTCATGACCCTGTATTTCATTCAAATTTCAATTCACAGGTATATTTTTATTGGAAATGAGATGCTTAATCCAACACAGTAAATGTTTAGTCAATATGATTATTATTTTTTGAGTAATAAGGATGTTTCTTTTACGCAATCTGGTACTACTCGAGTATTTTGGCGTTTTATATAATTAGTCAAAATTGGCTCATCAGCAATTCATTAATGGAGCATTATTGTGTGTTAAAATTATTTATTTATGCATTTAAATTTTATTTTGGAGTTGCCATAGACACGCGTTTTTTTTTCATATTTTATATTATGATGGGTAAGTATTACGGTGGCCCCAACGACTAGTTTTGTTTATGGAGAAGCAATAAATGTTTAGTAGTAGTGCTATTTTTAATCTATGTTAGCAAGAGGATAAAAAAGGGAACAAAGGACTGAGTAATTGCAAATTGGTTTGTAAATTCATATGCTTGCCTTTTCTACCAAGAGTAAAAAATGCTCTTCATAATGGAGTTCTGTGGTCATTACAAATTTACGCATTGTAATGAAAAACGTTCCAATAAAATCAGAACTGCAGTCAAAAATAAGCCGTGTTTTTCAAGATGATCACTGGAATCATTTAAAAAAATATTTTCTCATAAATAAAATCATAAGGCGAAATGTGATATTACATCTTGATTTAAACACAAAAATATGATACAAACAGTAAAATTTCTCCATTAACAAAAATAATAATACGGATGTTAAAAGTTTAGGCTATACATTTTACTTAAATTTCCGAATGTTTTCGTTCTGCATTCGCAATCTTCGACATGGGATATTTTCATTAATGACCATTCCATTTATTAAAGTATTTACTTTGTTTGAAACGTTGGAATCTATAAATTTTAGGTATAGAAAGATCTAGAAGTTGTGATGTTCCGAATTAAATTTTTGTAGGCGAGAGTGTTTTATCAACTCCATTCAAATACGTCAATTTTGTTTACATGCGTCATTTTAAATGGCTTGCTGAAAATAGTAGAAGTAGTTTTATGTTGCATTAAATTTACGGAAAGAAAAATTATTGTTGAGTCCTAAGAACTACTATTTTTATACAGTTACACTTACGAATTGAGCTTTTCCATTTCAAATGAAATGATGTATTTGTATGAGTGGAATGGCAATTAATTAAAATAAGGTACTTGTACCCAATATGGACATCCCTAATATTTTTAAAAGTACCGATTTTGATAGAGAAATCATGCTACATATCCGTAAAGAAAAGCAGTCGAAAATATAATTAAGCCATGAAAGTACAAAAAAGCGAGCTGTTCGCCATTTAGAAGGAAACTTGTTTTTTACGTAGTGTGCTGATCGTAAATACATATGTGCTTAAATTCTTATTAGATATTGTAAAATTACTTTAAATATTGAAAAGTGGAGTGTTTTAGAAAGTTTTTAAAACATATTTTCGATTACTATTGCATATATTGCTTTAAAAAATTTATTTTTTTATTTTTACAAGATTTATTAAAACTACTCCCGATTCCCAATATGGACACCTTATGTTCACATTGGAAGTACAGGAGGTGAATCTTCAGATTCACATAAATTAGAGAGCTAAGCAAAATCAACTACATTAATTCAGAATATTTTGTAGTAACTCAGGTGCGTTGCATCGGTCTTCGAAGAGCCACAACCGAAATTGACTCCCCGTTCTAAATTGCATGTTCTGAAGATATTTACTGGCCCTCCCCTCCCCTGCAATACTTTAAGATACATTTTTTATCCCCCTTTCCTCAAAAATTACATAGAAGAGTGGTTGTTCCATACACCCTGAGTAGTAGATCAATAAGGAGCCGTCTGTCCATAATATTGACTGGTGGTTCCTTATGTGGACATTTGTAAAATTTTTTGTTTTTATTATTAAAATTAAACCGGAATAGTTACGAAGTCGCTCATTTTAATTATGATAGTCAACAGTCCAGGGATCATGGTCATATATTTTTTGGAGTTTTATCACGTGTACATAGTGGTGAAGAAAATATTTTTCCCTTAGGCTGATATTAGGCACAGGTACCTTATTCCTTGATAAAGGCTGAGGATGGAAACCGAAAATACTCAGAAATTTAAACAAAACGTGTATCTTAAACTTTTAATATCTATATAATTATTTATTCCTATTTAAGCCAACGGAGAACTTTTATATTTCAGAATGCATAGTATGTGACTCTTTTCACATTTATACTTATTGCACTTACTGATTCCGCAGTTTTGTACTAATTTCAACTACAATGAAAATTCACTATTGTTTCATGAAAAACATATTGCTTACAAACATATTTTGAAAAATAATTTAAATTATAAGTTTTCGTAAAATAAAAGATCTCTTTTTTTTTAATCTTCAGAGGCTAATAAATCAATAGCTTTTTATTTCACAGGTAAAAAAAATTTACTTGTGGAATAAATTTATCATATTTGACGTAACTTTACAATTTAATTTGGGATTACACAAATAAAAGGAAAAAAAATCTTATGTTTTAGATAAATAAGTTTATTCCATTAAGTTTCAAAACATGTTTCTTGCGTTTAGTGAATGACCTTTAAGGTTGAAGTTATCCACTTATAGGGAGAAAATATCAAATCGTGAAATGTCAGATTGATAAATTACATCTATGTTTAAAAAAAAAGAAAAAAAAATTTTGGACCTTTTTTCAGAAATCAATGCAGATGTATAAGCATGCAGAATGCTTCAAAAAAAATTTTAAATTTAAAAGGTATTGAGTACACTACATGTTTTTTTTTTTCGGAAACAGACGCAGATTATAATTATTCGGTTAATGTGTTATTCTAAACTCCGTTTTTTTTAAATTTACATTATGAAGCAAAATTATGTCCAAGACTGTTATTAACGTCACGTTGATAGTGGCAACAAACTCATAAACAAATTTTGCTTTTACTCAACTTCTAAATATCACATTATTTGAAATTTAATATAATTAAGTAAAAAATATTATTTTTAAATATTATATCTTTAAAATTATATTTAAATTTACTAGGGCTGGTCTTGTCGACTTTATATATTTTTACAGTATGAATATTCATAAATCATCCTGCAAAAAAACTGTGAAAATGCTACATAACTGTTTGAGTGTTATACAGGATGTCCAGTAAATGAGCCCTATTTTGAGTAAATCAGTCCTTTTTGAATGTAAATATTAAAAAAACGGTTTGAGATAAAAATGTGTGGTTTGCTGTATTGTAATCAGAAATTCAATAAATTTGTAAAAATGGTGCTGGCGGCAACAGGCGACCTAAATTCAGACATTATTCTAGTTTCCAAACGCATGAGCTTTTCCGTTCATTTTGCAGAGTCGAATCTCAGTCGACATCTTGAATCAACTCTCGACTCACCTGCAGAAATAAAGTTCGTTGGATGGAAAGATACTTAAAATATTATTTATTATTGAATAGTCGTGTATTGTACTTTATAAAAACCAACAGAACATACTTTTTAATATGCATTGATTCTTCACACTTTTACGATAAATGAATTGTATTGAAAAAAATGTTTTTGTGACCGGTTAACTAATTTTCCTTTTACGTATAAAAAAATTGAAAATATGGGACAAGCACCGCTTTTCTAAGTTAAAAAAGTTTTTATACGTCATTTATACGTTTTATTAATGTAAACAATTCTTTAATTAAATAGTATAAAATTGTATTGAAAAAAAAATAGTGGTGTCAAATAGCTTTATTGAGGAATCAAGCAAAATTTTCTTGCCTGTACTTTGTGCTGTGAAATCAGTTAAGTGATTAAAACAGTAATACCTTATATAACTTACAGGGAGATCTAGTGAGATGAAATTATAAAAATAGAAGGCATTTTTTTCAGAATCGAGATTCAGATATATAATTGGAAATGACTAGTACAAAAACAATCTAGAACTAAGTCAAATATTAATAATGTGGAGGTCTGATGGAATAATTGCATACATTAAAATCCGTAGGAGAGTACATAATACATTAAATATTTGTTTCTTTGGTTACTACATTGAATTTATTTTGGTGTCTTTAAAGTTTTTACACAAACGAAAACAGGGTTTTGTTTTCTACTATTACTTTATTTTCACAATAAAATATTCACATTTGAATTTTTTTTACTTTTTTATTACCTTTTTCGGCTTTATGATACATTTTATATGAAAAAAAGTCTCATTTGTTTTAAAATTTATCAAAAATTTAATATTTTATGCTCTCCTCATAGTTTTTATACGCGCTGTATACATGTGTGTGTATAGTTCTTAACACTTATATATGTTGCATATATATATATATATATATATATATATGTGTGTGTGTGTGTGTGCGTGTGAGTGATGATATTTTAATGGATTCCCGCAAAAACATAAGATATCACGAAGCTAACAGGATGGCGCGAGGAAAGTCGGGTTTATTTTATTTCAAAGTTTATTTCAAAGTGATAGAATATAGAACGAGAACGGCGTTGGCTCAGTAAGATGTAGGACCACCGCTGACAGCGATGCACGAAGAAGCACGTCTAGGCATAAAGTCAATAAGATTGCGGGATGGTATCCTGAGGGATGGCTCTCCATTCCCTTTCAACCATTTGCCACAGTTCGTCTTCTGAACGAGGCAGGGGCAGAGTCCGCAAACGGCGTCCAATCACATCCCACATTTGTTCAATTCGTGACAGGTCAGGAGAGTACGGTGGCCAGGGAATCACCTATATGCCTTGCAGAGCGTGTTGGCACATGCAAGCACTGTGTGGTCGGGCGTTATTCTGCTCAAAAATTGCATTAGGCAACCTCTGAAGGTAGGCGATTGCCACCGGCCGCATTACATATCCAAGTATCGTTGGGCCGTTATAGTGGCCTAAATGCGAGCTAGAGGTGACATGGAATTATACGCAATAGCGCCCAAACCATTATGCTACGATGTCGCGCGGTGGGGCGTTCCACAATTACTGCTGTAATCGATCTGTCTCCACATACACGCCTCACACGTATGCGGCGACTGTCACTGGATAAACAGAAGCGTGAGTAATCGTAGAACACGACGTTTTGCCATTCTGTAATCAACGTCGCTCTAGTCCGGCACCATGCCAAACGTCGGCGTCTATGCTGTCGAGTTAATGGAAGTTTCTTAACGAAGGCCGAGAGTGCAGGCCATGTTAAACCAATCGACGGGAAATGGTTCTGGTCGACACGGAATCATCCAGGGTATGTTGTACATGCTGCAGAATCGTTGTAGAAGTGACTTGCGGGTCCGCCACAGCTTGTCGGCGTATTCGTCGATCTATGCGCACTGACGTTACTCTGGCTGCACCTGCACCCCTCAATCTAGCCACATTTCCTTGTTCCAACATTGTTCGCCACAACCGATGCACCGTGCTGGCATCCATGTGGGTATCAGCTGTGATTTGACGTAAGGACAAACCCCCCTTCTCAGCCCGATTACCATACCTCTCGTATAATCGTCTATCTGTTTGAAGTGCCTTTGTTGGCAGCGGCCTGGCATTCTCTTCCATACAGGTATCCTCCGAGACAAAAACAAATTTTCTTCGATGATTCGTCTGGCAGAAATAACGACACGAATATTGCCATTCTGCAAGTTCCTTCCCTTATATCTTACATTACGTGCGTCAGAGATCTGCGCATTTAGCATCATTTGTATAACTCAGTGATGTTCATCTACTCTAAAATTTGCATAAATTTCTGAAAACTCCTTCTTGGTGTTGCATTTTCAATGTCGAGCATTATATATATATATATCCACTACGTAACCACATTCATCTAATTAACATAATTAACATATGATTTGGGAAATGTTTCTGAGACCCAAATGAACTTTGTGGGTTTAAATGAAGTACAGAAAAAATATAGTATTCTCGGACAAATGCTAATGATTCAAGATTACATAATTGTATAAAAAATCCTTCAAGGTCACTCATCTAGAACAAGTAACTGTTGTGAATTTGTAGCTAGGCATATTGCTACATGATTCGTTGTCAATTTTAATATGCAAGATTTTTTAAATAGTTATCTAAATTTGTTATTTCTAGATGAGTTTTATTTATTAACGCAATTAGGTATTTGAATAACATTAATAAGTAACAAAATGTCTTGTGATTTTAATAATGAGGACAATTTAAACATTATCTCGTAAATATTATTTAGAAGTGCATATTTATGCGATATTTTAATTTATTGTGAGTGTTAACTTTTTTTTACAGATAACAACTTCAAACTTTTTCTCGATTGCATCGTAAATTATAAGTAAATACACTGATATACATATAAAAGTATAAAATATTGAAATATTTCAATGAAATATATTTTAGGCGTTCAAAATATTAAAACCCCATAAATAAATCGAAAAAATACGGATGGAAAATGAAATTTTCAATTTTGTAAAAAAAAAAAACCTACAAAAAAAAAATATATATATAATATCTTCTATCACTAAATTCGATTATAAAGCTGAACTTTAGAAAGTTTCCTTTAAACTTCAGATAAATGGGTTTATTCCATTAAGACCATCTTGCTACCATTAAAACCATTATCCACGTTGCTAAAATTCCCCGCTTCTAAAAGATAGAAAAAAATAATATTAAAATATCAGTTTGATTAATTGCATATATGCTGTAAGAAGAAACTTTTCTGATTTTCATTTCAATATTTAACATGAACATACTAAATAACTTTCTTAGTATTTTGAGACGTGGTACTACATCTTAATGAAACAGTCTGTTTATACTAAAACCTGGTAAATAATTATTTGTTTAATAAAAAGATATATGACGTGTTACTTTAGCGGATTGCAATTTTTGTTTATACCTGCATTTCCGGTAGAAACATCCTGATATGAAGATTTTCGATATCAATATCCTAATTTTTCGTACAAATAATGTACAAAACTTAAATTTCTAGGCAGTGTGATATTAAAGGATTTCCAGAAATGAGAAAGTTGGACACCTTTCACATTCAAACAGCCCTTATACAAGGTGTCCCAGAAATAATGAGACAAATTTTAAGGGAAGGTAGAGGTCATCACAATGATTCAGACTTATATAGCAACTTATGGCCAAAAACGCTTTTTTGGCGTTGTAGTGATGACATAAAACGCAAGAAGGACAGGACACGAATAAGAAGAGAAAATATCTTTATTATCATTAGTACAACAGAAAAGTAAGAAAAAATAACATTAAAAAACACTGATCGTTACCAAAGTAGGTGTTTGAAATTAATATCTCGGATCCTGATGCATGCAGGCGCATTTCCGGTGTATGGAAGATCTAATGTTCTACAGAAAACACCAGGAAGGTCCTGAACTTCCCCAGCACCTGCAATGATGCGTACAACTAGTTCCTCAGAACTTTCCAGTGTTATCCCGGTATTTCTGCTGCACTAAGAATAATAAACGTGTTTTCTCTTCCTGTTCGTGTCCTTTCTTTCATGTGTTTTGTGTCGTCACTACTGCTTCATGAAAGTGTTTCCGACCCTGAGTTGCTATGTAAATCTTAATCCTTGTGATGACATCTACCTCCATTAAAGTTTGTCTCATTATATTTCTGGGACACCCTGAATTCATTTTAGGAGAGGAAAAATATTTCTTAATCTGCAAATACATAATATAACCGCTAATGTAATTATAAAGTAACTAGTTCCTACATCCCTCTGATTTTGAAAAAGTTTTTTATCGTTCGAATACATTTTTGAAATTTAATAAAGCGTCTATAAAAAATTTATTTAGCTGTCAACGGATTTTAAAAAAAAGTTTCCGAGGAGAAATTTTAGTGTCTTAACTACTTAATCAAAACAAAATATCTATTTTATAAGATGCTCTCAATTTTTAATTAAATATTTTTAGCTTTATAACTGAATTTATAGATGCGAAAGTTACAAAATATTAATAAATTTCATGTTAAGGGGAATGCTGTAAATTTATCATGTTTGTCAGTAATTCTAGGTGAAAAATTTTACTTGAGAAAGAATATCATCCGAAAAAAATACAATTTTGTTTAAGAAGCTAATTAATGTATTGCAAATAAATTACTGGAAAAATTTTCTGAAAATTAGTTAAGCTGCAAAAAAAGTTTGTTTTTTGTAATTGTTTCTTTAACTCTTTATCTATCGAATTATGAATACATGAGAATTTTACATTCTAAAGCATTTTACGTAAACTGTTTAAATTAAATTAAAAGATTTACATTATCTTTTAATAAATTTTTGAAGGATTTTAGAAGGATTGAACGATTTATAATTAATACGATATTAATATTAAGAATGATTAATTAAATTTGAATTTACAGGCATTTTGTAGAATATTTATAACCCCACTCAAATCTTTTATTTTAAATTGTTTTCTTAGTATTTTGTAGAATTATAAAATATACAAATATGAGGTTCTTAAAATATAAGTATAGAAATATTTCCGAATTGAAAAATCCCCACTCCCCCTGCCTCAATGCCAAGAAAGCTGAAAAGGTACAAAGTCAAAAGAAATTATCTTTTTAAAAATATTTTTGTTTTGTGTAACCAATAATGCTTTTGGAACAAGACAAAATAATATATTTGTAGCTTATTGTAAATACCGGGTGTCCAGTAAATGACTGACCCATTTTAAAATTAAATTAAAAAAAAAACGGTTTGAGATAAAAATGCGCGGTTTGCGGTATTGTTATTAGAATATCAATAAATTTTTCATACGCACTTCCTTTAAATAGTTCTAATTTCGCCCAAAAGATGGCGCTGGCGGCATCAGATTGCAGAAATACAGCCTGTTTTCTTGTTCCCAAGCTGATGATCTTTCCGGCTCATTTTCCCGAGTCGAATCTGAGTCGAAATGTTGAATCGACTCTCCACTCAACTGCAGAAATAGGATTTGTTGATTGGAACGAGATTTAAAATAACATTTAAGATTGAACTGGGTCTATTGTAACAATCTATGTCTATTGTAGCCTCTTCAGACAAATATCACGGAGGAACTACAAAAACAAGTTTAAAATTACTGTAAAACATCTCCAAAGATGTGTCAATCTATGAATAAATATTTAAGACAAGCAAACGTTTGTTACAGGATCCTAGAAATATTTTTAACATTATATTTTTAACATTTAATTATTTTGCTAATTTTTGATCTGTTATACACTGAGAAACATTTGTGGAAACGTTACTCCGTAAAATTGGTGGCAGCATTGCTGCCTCCAATTTAATGGAGTATTTTAACCGTTAAAACCGGTGTAACATTGTCATGTTACACCAGTAATATATGTTTAAATTACACCATTGCATATGTGGAAACAAATTCTCCATGAAACTGGAGGCAGCATTTGCCACCATTTTTACACCAATTGTATGGAGTAACGTTTCCACAAATGTTTTACAGTGTATGCGGACTGACAGAACGACGATTATAGTTAAATTGATTTTTTAACTTAAATTTCGAAGAAAGTTTCCATACTGTATATAACTATTTATATCCTTATATATATTATAAATGTGAAAGTGTGTCCGAAAAATTAGAATGAAATTGTCTTCAAAACGGATGGATTAATGTCTTTGAATTTTTGCATAGAGATAAATTAAAACCTGGAAATGAACATACGCTAATTTTTAATTAATTTATTCAAATATTTTCCTTAATAATTCAAAATTTCATTATTTTTCATTCAGAATCAATTAACATTTTCCCGATAAAAAATAACCATTTTTATTTCCTGTTGCCAAGAAAATCAAATCCTGGAATAATTTTTTCACGGCAATTAATTTTTAGTTGCACAATTTCCACGTAAAAAATTAAAATAAATAGAATTCAATGGGAAAAATATATGACATCACACTTGAAAAAAATGAAATCTTTATATAAAAAGCATGAATCTCAGCTATGTTAATAAAAGTTTTTCTGTGAAAAATGGCGACATAAATAGAAGTAAAGTATTTTAAAAAAATTACATTATTAATAAAAAATTTCATTTGGAAAAATATGACATCATACTTTAAATAACATAGGAATTTTGAAGTAATTGTTAAAAGTAAGCAGGCAAGGATATGTGTAACTAATAAAAATCGGTAAATAATGACTTCACATTAAAAAAAAAGAAAAAAATATTTTTTTTATTAATACTGATTAACAAGTTTAATATAATTTACATAGAAATAAAAGTTTTCAATCAAAGTTAATGTTCTGATTCTCAGTTTTTTATTTCTCGCTAAAATAATAAAAAATAATTTGAATTTGTAGCGATGGCACAAAAAATGATTAAAGTAAATTTCCAAATACTGAAAATATGTGTTGACACGTTGGAGTTTCATGTTTCAATTTATTTCACAGAAGCGAAAATTGTCTGCAACATATTGACATTTAAAACCAAGGATGTAGTTTAAGCTCCCATACATTTATGTGGACTGTTATTGCTACTAATTCATACGAATTGAATTTTTAAAAATAATATACTAATTAAATTAATTATTTTTAAAAGATGGCAATTAAAACATGTCGTAAAGGCGTTTTCACTAAAACGTTTTATCGAGTAAAAATGATGTAATATTTTTTTTCATGTAAAGCAATCATTTTAAGTAGAAAAAAAAATACTAGCCTTCCTTGACGACCAGTTTGGTCTCCCTTGAGTGCATTAAATCATAAGCAATCCCTAAGCGTTAAATCATATTATTTTTATTCATAATTTATTTTAATTGTTTAGTTTTTTGCTTAATTAGAAGATTCTGCTTAAGATATAGACACAGATGTTATATACGCACCACATTGGCGCGATTGCAACAAACTGGCAATTATTTATGCCTCAGATGGTAACCCGGCTATTGTTATTTATTTATTAATAAACTGTTTGTTTACTTTTATTTTTTTAATTATGTAAATTGTTTTTTCTATGATTATTAACTAAACTTTTTTTGGTACTACTTGGTTATTCCATCGACCAATTTCGCCAAGTTATACAAATCACAAACTGATAAAGAAAATATACACATTGACATAATTTCTATTTTAAATAATGAAAAAGCAAATAATTAGTAGAATATTAATAAAAATACAAATAAAAAGTCGAAATAAAAATCACTTAATGGCGTTTTAAACACATGTATGGAATTTAATGTCATTGAATACGACATTCATGATCATCCATTATTGGCACTTAATCTTATAGTTTGGCGATGGTTTTTTAGTCGATGAAGTAACTAAGTATCCCTTTTTTATTTATTATTATTTCCTCTTTAAAATAATAGAAATTAGTTAAAAAATTTGTATGTAACTGGTATCTGAAAACGAAGTTTTTGCCAAATGGGCGTCAGAAAAATAACGCACCAATGTAGTGCATACGACATCTGTACTGATAAATTAACAAATCGTTATTTTTATGATAGCATGGCACAGATAATAAATCGTCAAATATTGTACCCGTGACATTTTTTCGTATTTCACTATTTTTTTAAAATAGATTATTATAATCCTTTCACTCATTTCATTTATATTACACTACTTTAATTTGAAACTGAAAAATTAAAAATTCGTGAATTTTACTAATTTTTTTAAAGTAAAAATAACAGAAGAGGTACTTACGTATTAACGCCACCGCAGCAGAACCTGTGCTAATGCGCTAATAAAGAGGATTAACGTGCAAAAAAATAATAGCGTCAAAAACTGAGCAAAAAAAGAAAATGCACTAAAAGGCGCTAAAAAGCAGTAAAACACTAAAAAACTGCGTCAAAAATCAGCAAAAAAACAAGGCAACATGGAATCCGAAAGATAATTGCGGTGGCGTTAATACGTAAGTGCTTTATACTTGTTATTATAATTATATGTTAATGTTGTAGCGTACCGTTGAAGGCTTCCAAGATGAATACAGCGAAATAACTTGCATGTAGTTTATTCACACATATATTATTCTAGACAGGTTACACATAACAGAGACGCGACACAACATTTATAAATACTAGTTTGAGCTCCTGTTCTAGGTAAATTTTGGTTGGAGTTAAAGTTCTTGACCAGGTCACGTTACAGTTAATGTCATTATACCACATCTCCCTTTCTTTAAAGATTCATTTTCTGCGGAGGACGAACGACTCGTCCACTTCTGGTGGTATACAGATTCTGGTTCCTTTTTGGAGACATAGAATCATCTTTACCATTGTTACAGGATGGATGAGGATTCTGACAGCTTGGCTTGGTTGGGCTAGGAACACTCTGTGGTATTGGTAACTCATTACGAGAATCGTCTAGTTCAAGGTCATCCACATCATCAGCCTCTGGTTGGAAGTTAGTTGATGGGACAAGATGCATCCTGTTTCGTCGATATAGTCTTTTCCCAGATTTGTCTATATACGATCGCGGAGAATCTAATCTCTTCTGAACTGTACCAGTAGTTCTCTTGTCCGTGATCCACACTCCATCTCCAACTTCGAGATTTTTGAGGTCTCGTACTCCGTGACTTTTGTTATAGTTATCTCTTTGTCGCTCTGTTCTCTACTCTTCCTTTCTTTGAAGTTCATCCCTGTTTTCAATTTTTGGTTGAGATCTTGCAATTGGCAAAGTTGTCCTAATACGACGATTCATAAGAAGTTCTGCGGGACTGAGGCCATTTTCTAATGGTGTTGCTCTATATGCCATTAAAGAAAGGTAAGGATCTTCATCTTTTTTGAGTCGCAATTTGATGGTTTTTACAAAAGATTCAATGAAACCATTGCTTTGTGGGTACCTAGGACTTGATGTGATATAATGAAATCCGTAAAACTTTGAGAATTTGGAAAATTCAGATGAGTTAATTGGCTCAAATTGAGGACCATTATCAGATCTGACGACATTAGGAATCCCATATCTGGCAAAGATTGATTTGCAGTGGAGAATTACTTCCTCAAAAGTTAATCTTTCCAGTTTTGCGATTTCTGGATATCGTGAGAAATAATCGGTCACAATTAAGTACCAAGATACATTAAGCTTAAAAAGATCCATTCCCACTGTTTCCCATGGCCTTTCAGGAAATTCGGTAGGGATAAGAGATTCATGGCGATTAGTGGTTTCCTTGACGCATGATGTGCAATTCTTTATCATTTCTTCAATTTCTTTAATAATTCCAGGCCAATATAACGATGCTTTTGCTCTCGCACGACATTTCGTATTTCCCAAATGTCCCTCATGAATTTGTTGAAGAACCTTTCTTCGATCATTTGCAGGAATGATGATTCGACAGCCCTTTATTATGAGTCCATCTTGGATCGATATTTCATACCGATGATTCCTATATGGTAGACAACTTGGCTCTAAATGTTTTCTTGATGGCCAACCGTTGAGGATTAATTTTTTTAATTATTTGCATGTTGCATCCGACTGTTGTGATTGGCTCAATTCTTCTAACCTGTTGCATGAAGAGGGTAATGTGGAAATTACCATACGAATATATGCATCAATTTCTTCTCCCAACTCTTCATCTTTTCCTCTTGTTTCTTGAGGTTGTCTTGATAAGGCATCAGCTGCATAAATTTTCTTTCCTGGTATGTGGAATATGGAATAAGAATATCGCATCATCCTCATCTTCAATCTTTGTAACCGTAGAGATAAGTCTTCAAGGTTTTTCTTTGAGAAGATTGGAATTAGAGGTTTATGGTCTGTTTCTAATCTAAAGTGAGTTCCAGTGAGATAATCTCGAAATTTCTCGCAACTCCAAGCTAGAGCAAGCGCCTCTTTTTCTATTTGAGCATATCTCTTTTCAGTAGGAATAAAAGTTCTGGATGCATATGCAACGGCAGAGATTTCCCCATTCTCTTGTTCTTGCCTCAAGGTGGCTCCAATTACATAAGAAGAAGCGTCTGTAGTGACAATTGAAGTTTTCAGTGGATTATAAACTTTTAAAACTGGTTGAGATGTTAAGACATTCTTCCACTTTTGAAATGCTTGTTTTTGAGGTTCGTCCCAGACAAACTCATTCTTTTAACTTAACATGGATGTTAACGGTGCAAAAATTTCTGAAAAATTTGGAACAAATCTGGCTAGAAAATTTGCCATGCCTAACATCTGCTTTAATTCCTTTTTATTCTTTGGTGGTGGATATTCTTTTACTGCTTTAACTTTCTCTTCGTCAGGATGAATCCCCTTGTCATCAATAATATGCCCCAAGAATTTTATTCTGTTGACTGAAAACTTGCATTTCTTGTCATTTAGAGTAATGCCAGCTTCCTTAAGTTTATTTAGAACAATTTTCAATGTTTGATCATGCTGAGATTGATCTTTTCCCCACACTAAGATGTCGAACATATGACAAATAGTTCCTGGAATATTTTCTAGCAGCTGTGACATTCTGCGTTGAAAATGTTCTGGAGCAGATGAGATTCCAAAAGGCAATCTTAAAAATCAGTATCTTCCAAATTGAGTGATGAAAATCGTGAGATATAACGAAGATTCATCAAGCGGAATTTGCCAAAAGCCTGAATTAGCTTATAACTTCGAAAAAATTGTAGCACCTGTTAGAAGATTTAATGAATATTCCACTGAAGGTAATGGATGAAATTCCCTTTCCACACATTTGTTTAGTTGGACAAGATCAACACATAAGCGAACAGTTCCGTCACTTTTAGGAACGATAACAACTGGTGAACACCATTCCGTTGGTTTGGTCACAGGAACTATAACTTTTTGGGCAATCATCTTCTTAATTTCCATTTCAGTTTTCTTCAGCAGCGGAATAGGTATCCTTCGTGGAGTTGAAATAGCAAACGGAACAGAATTCGGCTTAAGCTTAATAGTATAACAACCTTTCAGTAGCCCTAGGCCATTGAATAATTCAGGGTAATCTTGCTTTGGATGTACTGCGTTAATTTCTAAAATGTTTGGTCCTAAACCAAAAGCTAGTATTGCAGGTTTTCCCAACAAATAACTCTGTAATCCTTCAATTGCATGGATTTCTTCAGTTATTTTCTTTTCCCTGTATTGGATTTCTTCAACAAGTTTTCCCTTGTGTTTTAGTATTTTCCCATCAGGACCGCAAAGCTTTTTGTCTTGTTTCAAAATTTTTGAACCCTTTAAGATTGGTGATGTAGCTGGAATAACAGTGTGATCCACTCCACTATCTATTTTGAAACGAATGGTTTTACCTCTTATTTGAATAGGAACTGAACATAACGTATCATTACTATTATTCGAGCGGGTTTCCCTAATTGTTCCTAAGAAAGAAATTTCAGATTTACTTTCCTTTTTTCTACAAACACGCCCAAAATGCCCTAATTTGGAATATTTCAGACATTTAGCGTCTTTGACTGGACACACTTTTCTATTATGCGTAGATTTACCGCACCATTTGCAAAAGTCAGAGGATTTTGCATATTCTTTTCTCCCATTATTCCTTTTATCAGTTTCTTTAAACTGTGGATTTTGACTGGCTATCCCTTTCTTAAAATTTACCTTTGTTTTGCTTATACTCGAAACTCTATGTACAGAAGCATTATTAGAAGTAAGAATCTCTTGTTGCTTTTTAATTGATTCCGATAACCTAACTTTATCTATAGCTTTGCTCAAAGAAAGGTCTGGATCGAATTGTAACTTCTCACTTAATGCTTTATCTCTAATACCAACAACTATTCTATCGCGTATTAGTTCATCATGAAGAACTCCGTAATCGCAATGTTCAGCCAACGAATAAAGTGAAGTTATAAAATCATTTACACTTTCCCCTTCGTTTTGAATGCGTTAATTAAACTGTGAGCGCTCAAAAATAGTGTGTTTTTCTTTACGATAAAATGGTTGTGAAAATGCTTCATAACAATATCATATTTCTGTTGGTCGTCTTTTGACAAATTAAAAGACATAAAAATACCTTCTGCTTTATCACCCATGAGATAAATAAGAGAATTTACTTGTTCTATCCCTGATTGATTTTTTAAACCTGAAGCGAATCGATATCTTTCAAAACGTTGCTTCCATTTTAGCCAAAGTGCCGGCCGTGAAAAACTAAATGATTCCCGCGGTGTAACCTGATAACAATTTCTAAATTCTTTCTCTTTAGACATTTTAAATAATAATAAAATGAATAAAAACGTGCCGTATAACTATGCAAGAAAAAGGAAATATCTTACTTTAAGCTTGGATCCATTTTCAAAATATCACTGTATCAAACATCTTTTTTTTTCAGCTGCCACCATTCTTTATACTTGTTATTATAATTATATGTTAATATTGTAGCGTACCGTTGAAGGCTTCCAAGATGAATACAGTGAAATAAATTGCATGACGTTTATTCACACATATATTATTCTAAACAGGTTACACATAACAGAGACGTGACACAACATTTATAAATACTAGTTTGAGCTCCTGTTCTAGGTTAATTTTGGTTACAGTTAATGTTCTTGTCCAGGTCACGTTACAGTTAATGTCATTATACCACAGTAAGTACCACAGACGAAATAAAAATAATGATATTCCATAATTGCACGAAAGAATAAAACATAAATAAACCCAATTTAACACAACCTAAATCTTACCAAAGGACTTTTGCACAGTAAGCAATAAGATGTGTTTCATTTGGACGTTGCCATTAAACAATTAACGACTAATCATGATTTTTGAGCCACACACGTTAGCGTAATACAGATAGATATATATTTTAATTTCGTCAAATAGATGCCATTTTCATCTCAGTAGCTTCAAAATTAAAAACAAAATCCAAAAACAACAAAATACATTTCAGAAATTATGTTTTGCATTTCTTTAAATAATATTCTTTGTCACGAAAACATAAACCAATAACTATGAACGGAATAAATTAAAAAATAGAATAAATATAAACAGTGTTGAATCCAGACACTTTTCTCCGGGGGGGGAATTTATTGCTCTGGGGGGACCCCCTGAATTCAACACTGAATATAAATAATAAAATAAAATAACACAGATGTAAATTTATTTCTCATTCAATCACAGAAAACAAGTATGAGATTTCATGCTCACGACATAAATTTTAAATGATCCAATATATAAACAGAAATAAGCAAATTGTTATCATCAGAAGTCTTTCAGCTATAAAATTTGATAAAAGGTTAATCACTCATGCTTTAAAAAATTGTTTTCTTAATTGATGGATTTGAACTTTTTAAAATGTTATGTGAACGAAGTCACGGGTAACAGCTAGTATACTATACAATATTTATTCGTAAATTGTGAGTATATGATTTTAGGACCGAAAACCAATTTTAACAAAAGCATGGCATGCAGTAATTATAATTTCAGATGGTCCTGTTTTTTTATAACAACAATTATTGTATGGGAATGTAGGGCGCGATGAGGTACAAACAGCAGGGGACAAATAAATGGTTTCAAAATTTCTAATTCACACCAGAAAATTTCTATACTATTCTTTGCTTGATTTAAGACAGATATTTCATGATTACAAAAAGAAAAAAACTCGTGTGTGAAAATTTCTGGTATTAAATAAAAAATTTTGAATTAAAAAAAAGAAAGAATAAACGCAAAATTGGCATACATGAAATGCATGTATTTGCGTTTTTTCAAATTTAAAAATTTCAATGTCATACCGAACATTTTCCAAAAAGAATTTTTTCTTTATGTAATCATGAAATGGCAGTTTTAAAAAAGAAAAAAAAGATAGTATAAAAATTTCCTGGTATGAGTGCGAAATTTTGAAATGAACTAAAAGGCTCAATTAGTTCCCTAGTGTTTATATCTCAAAACATCATTTCTGATTTCTACACAATAATTGTTTGTTATAATGAACTCTACAGTTCCTTTAAAGTTTGCCAGATGATTTTAGGCTTTCCCTGTATTTTACGAACTGGTCACGATGTCACTGAAAGCATTTTCGCTTTCGTCGCAGTTTCATCTCAATGTTAATGCACAAAATAGTTACAAATGCCACATTTTTTACAAATTTGTTACACCGTGAATACTTAAGGCGGTCACAATGTGACGCCATAAGCGAGCTCTAAAATGGCCTTAACAACTTCAGATTCTAGTCAATGAGACGTCACATCGACGATCACAAAGTCACGGTCTGACTTCACAACGACGGTGCCGCACCATAATTTACGGGTAGATATTACTAGGTATTACTAGGTATTTATATAATTACGAGCGCACCTAAAAGAAGAAAAAAAAGTTATTAGTTGTCTCTGCATGACATTGCTTAGCAGAATGTTTTCTTATTTGAGTTAAATTACACTATATGGCCAAAGATGACCGGCTAGTTGCGATTTTAGACATTTTGTTAACTATCTAGAAAAATACATGAAGAATTATCCTGAAATTCTAAGCATGTCAACATAATAATACAAGTCATACGTTTCCGTGAAGATTTTATCTAAAACTCTATAGGGGACCATCAACAAATTGAAAAAAAACGAATAACTTTTGGCTAACTCTGTCAAAACTAAAGTAGTAAAAGCACTATAACTGTAGATTCTAATTAAATGGCTTATTGTGATATACTGTGTTCACTTTTATGTGGATTGCATGTATACTTGTAGAGAAATTAAGGTTTTTATAAAAACATTCTCAAAAATTTCCAAGATTTTTGCTTATAATTTGCAGAGTTCTCGATATAAAATAATGTTGTTTTCTGAAAATATGACAAACAACTTTGTGCATAAAACCCTGTCATCATAATTAAAAAATAATAAAAATTGTATGAAAAATGAAAAGGTTTACTAAATAATTTTTCATTACACATGCATGAACGATATCGAAATTTCATTTGCATATTGTGATAGCTAAATGTATAGAGCAACTTCTGTAAATATTTCAAAAACATAGCTTGAAAATTCTCAAAGTGATCGTCTATAGAATCAGCTCAAAATCCGTCATTCCCAAAGTGAGGCAAAAAGGGGGGGGTTGTATCCATATATTCATTGATTAATGGCAATATATAATACAAAATATGGCAAGTACTACAATATTTGTATAAAACCCCTATTTTTTTGCCTCATTTTGGGAATAACAGATTTTGAGTTGATTCTATAGACGAGTACTTTTAGAATTTTCAAACAATATTTTTTAAACTTTTGCAAATTTTGCTCTATACATTTAGCTAACAGAATATGCAAATGAAATTTTGATATCGTTAGCGCATTTTCATTGAAACACCATTTTATAAATCAGTTTATTTTTCATACAATTATTATTATTTTTTTATTTTAATTACTGAATATTGTGTACAGTATTGTTTGTCATGTTTTCGAAAAAGAACGTTATTTTTTATTTAGAACTCTGCAAATTATAAGCAAAAAACTTGGGACTGTTTTTATAAAAAACATTAATTTCTCTACAAGTACACATGTTATCCACATAAAAATAAATACAGTTATACTACAATAAGCCACTAATACATTAGTTTTGATAGGGTTATCCAAAATATATTTGTTCTCTTTCATTTTGTTGACGATCCATTCCCTATAGAATTTCGGGAAAAAATCTTCACAGAAATGTATGACCTTTATTATTATGTTTATACTTAGAGTTTTAGGTTAACTTCTCATATATTTTTCTAGATATCTAACAAAATGTCTAAAATTGCAAGTGGTCGGTCATCTTTGGTCATATAGTGTATTATTAACCCACTAGTGCCTAGCGTTCCATTTTTGGGACAGTTTTAAAAAATCAAGTAAGTGCATTTCACACTAGTAAGAAGGAGGATAAATAAATACTTTCTTTCTCGAGACAAAGTCCTCGATAAATTAAGATGAAAATTATTCTTGCTTTAAAAGTGTTGGGAAAATGCAAAATTTGAATTTTAACGAAGAAAATAATTCAGGCACTAATGGGTTAATGTGTTTGTACTGGTTGTAAAGTCGATAGTGGGAGATTTCATTATTACGCATTTTGGGAAAGATAAAATTTCGCCACATAAATTAAACTCAAAATACACTATCTACCAAAAAGTATTTGTACACTTTCAGTTTTTGACATTTTGTCAAATATTTAAAAATATACTGGTCGGATTCTTCTGGAACTTCAGAAATATAAAGATTATGTTTCACTTTATATTTATTTGCATTCATTTGTTAAGCGGGTAATTAGGGGGCCGGCGAAAAAACAAAGAATAATAGAAATATTTGGGATCGCCCTGTACATAAAAATGCACGAAACGACTTATCGCTTTAGAATACAAATATATGAATACAGTAAAATATGTACACTAATTTTTGTGAGAATAGCATGTATATTTATGGCGATAGAGCGATTTTTTTGAAAAATTCAAAAAATTCTGGTATGTTTTTTGTTTATATCATGCTGGGTTTTTGACCAAATTTAACGCAAATTTCAGAAAAATTGGCAAAATGCAGTAAAAAAGATGTAGCGCAATTGGAATATAAATATATTAAATATTTTATGAAATATGAGTAGTTGTATAAAATAATTTTTATCTGCGCATGCGCGAACTAGAAAAACATTTTTTTTTACATCATTTAATAGTCAATTCTATGGAGTGACTTATAAAAAAAAATCCAATCAAATATCGTGAAAATTCAAAAAGATATCATTATTTTAGTGAGATGTTTTTACTCTGCTCTCTAAAAACGGCTGAATCTTAAGGGATTCTCCACAAATTGACATTTTTAGCTCACAGGCTATCATAGCCTGAGAGCTTATGTGCCCGTCCGTTCTGTATGTACGTTCGTATGTTCGTGCGTAACGCGATAACTCATGATAAAGATATCGAATCCACTAGAAATTTTGTATATAGGTATATCCCGATAAGGCGCTTCCCTGACTAGTTTTTGGAGTTCATTCGATATGTATAAGAGGGGGAACGGGGGGCCTCATGCCCCTCCCCTTAATTGATAGAAACGGGCTTTTCATGCAGAATTAACAGTTTTCGTTCAAAATTTAGATATAGGATTATTCTGATGAGGCGATACCGTGGTTGTTATTAGCTGTTCATTGAATAAGTATAAACAGGGGGAACGGGGGTTCTAATGCCCCTCTCCTTAACTTGTATAAATGGATTTTTCAATCAGAATTGTGAGATTTCGTTCAAATCTCTAAATAGTTTTGGAAGTTTAATGGTTAAGTATAAAAGAGGAGAATAACTCCTCTTAAATTATATAAATGCTAAATGGGTTTTTATTAAGAATTATCCGATTTGCTCTGAATTTTGGATATAGGTTTTTTAATATGATAAAGCATGTACTTGATAGTTTAGGAGGTTCAATGATTAAGTATAAAAAAGGAGAAAGGGGAGAGCTGTTCCCCCTTCTTTTTTTTTTTTTTTTCGAACGGACTTAACGAAAATACAAGGCTGTAATGTACAATTAGTATGCGTAGCCTGTGAGCTCAATGCCATCAGCTTAAATGGGCAATATTCTTTTTAATTGGAATGTGTAGGCGCGTGTTATATCTATTCTATGCACACGCTCAAATAGCCGTTTTTGAGCGAAATTTCATTGTTATCTTTAGTATTTTCAAGTTTAAATAATTGAGTTCTTAAAACTCTTACTCTTCTTCCCCCCCCCCTCTCTTAGTTTTGGCCCTGAATGCGAATAAAGCTCTTTTTTTTTCTATCACAATTGTCAAGTACTTATTAGCAGCAATATTGTATTAGATATTGTATTAATTCAATACTAGTTTTTTTTAAAGTCAGTTATTAAATAAAAAGAATATTGCCCAGTTAAATTGATTGCATTGAGCTCACAGGCTACGCATACTAATTGTACATTACAACCTTGTATTTTCGTTAATTATGTTCGAAAAAAAAAATTAAGAAGGGGAAACAGCTCTCCCCTTTCTCCTTTTTTATACTTAATAATTGAACCTCCTAAACTATCAAGGATATGCTTTATCATATAAAGAATCTATATCCAAATTTCAGAGCAAATCGGATAATTCTTAATAAAAACCCATTTAGCATTTATATAATTTAAGAGGAGCTATTTTCCTCTTTTATATTTAACCATTAAACTTCCAAAACTATTCAGAGATTTGAACGAAATCTGACAATTCTGCTTGAAAAATACATTTATACAAGTTAAGGGGAGGGGCATTAGAACCCCCGTTCCCTCTGTTTATACTTATTCAATGAACAGCTAAGAACAACCACGGTATCGCCTCATCAGAATAATCCTATATCTAAATTTTGAAAGAAAACTGTTAATTCTGCATAAAAATCCCGTTTATATCAATTAAGGGGAGGGGCATTGAGCCCCCTGTTCCCCCTGTTTATACTTATTCAATGAACACCTAATAACAGTCACGGTATCGCCTCATCAGAATGATCCTATATCTAAATTTTGAACGAAAACTGTTAATTCTGCATGAAAATCCCGTTTCTATCAATTAAGGGGAGGGGCATGAGCCCCCCGTTCCCCCTCTTATACATATCGAATGAACTCCAAAACTAATCAGGGAAGCGCCTTATCGGGATATACCTATATACAAAATTTCAAGTGGATCCGATATTTTTATCATGAGTTATCGCGTTACGCACGAACATACGAACGTACATACAGAACGGACGGGCACATAAGCTCTCAGGCTATGATAGCCTGTGAGCTAAAAATGTCAATTTGTGGAGAATCCCTTAAGATTCAGCCGTTTTTAAAGAGCAGAGTAAAAACATCTCACTAAAATAATGATATCTTTTTGAATTTTCACGCTATTTGATTGGATTTTTTTTATAAGTCACTCCTTAGAATTGACTATTAAATGATGTAAAAAAATGTTTTTCTAGTTCGCGCATGCGCAGATAAAAATTATTTTATACAACTACTCATATTTCATAAAATATTTAATATATTTATATTCCAATTGCGCTACATTTTTTCTACTGCATTTGCCAATTTTTCTGAAATTTGCGTTAAATTTGGTCAAAAACCCAGCATGATATAAACAAAAAACATACCAGAATTTTTTGAATTTTTCAAAAAAATCGCTCTATTGCCATAAATATACATGCTATTCTCACAGAAATTAGTGTACATATTCTACTGTATTCATATATTTGTATTCTAAAGCGATAAGTCGTTTCGTGCATTTTCATGTACAGGGCGATCCCGAATATTTCTATTATTCTTTGTTTTTTGCCGGCCCCCTAATTACCCGCTTAACAAATGAATGTAAATAAATATAAAGTGAAACATAATCTTTATATTTCTGAAGTTCCAGAAGAATCCGACCAGTATATTTTTAAATATTTGACAAAATGTCAAAAACTGAAAGTGTACAAATACTTTTTGGTAGATAGTGTATACTGATTGTATTATCATAGATATTAGTTATTAAAATCGAATCATGTTGATAATTGATCAGATAAACAGGAAAATAAGATGTTTTTATTAGATATCATATGTATATCTGGCAATTCTGGCTGCCTCCACAGATGTTTAACCAGAACAAAAATAATGCCAAGTTACTATTATAGCAATGAAATATGCCAACAATTATTTAAACATTTTTTTTTAAAAAAAACCTCCTCTATCTCCCTATGAGGTTTAAAAAATATTTTGTTAATATTATTATTTTGGATAATAGTAAATTGAAAATAATATTGTTTTCAATTTTATTGTATATAGAAACCAAAACAATTTTAAGTTTTCATCAATATAAAGAAAAAAAAAACTACTCAATCAATTAAAATAAAAACATTAATTCTTTAAGTTACACTATAAACATTTAGTTAATACTTATTTTCTTATCCAACATAACTTATCTCAATTTGTACTTACTATTTGAACATGTGCTACGAATTCCAATCTCATTTTGCAAGTGAAGTACATTCCACGGGCGTTTAGACAATATCCTCTAAACTAAAGAAAAAAAATGAAGTTGGAGGGAAAGAGAGAGGGGGGGGGGAGTTGAGGGTTGATATTTTCAAATGTATCATTAATATATATGTGCTTATGGTAAAATCAAGTTTTCTAAAACATACTCTCGATCTTAATTTTATTTTTATAATGTTTAATAAAAATTTTAATCTGAATAAATTTTTACATTACACAAACGCCAAGAGAAAATGTCTTCGTATACAATAGATTCCCAAGCCTGGCTCAAAACCGTACAGGTAAAAAGGACCGTTATATAAAAAGCAATGGGAAAAATTAAAATGAGTGTTGTCAAGAATAAAACAGTTATGGCCTTCGGCGAAAAGAGCGCAGAATGCAACAACGCTAAAGCATCACCTGCAAAATTGCATAATAGGTAAAAATTAAGTTCTTTATGCAAAAACAAATGAGATGATAGGAAATAAATACAGAAATTATTTAAAACACAAAAAATTGTTTAATTCGTTTGATATTTAATCAACTGAAAAGTAAGAAAGAAAAATCTAGAAATGAAATTTTATTTTAAAACTATTTTATTATTTTTTATGCAATAAGAAGACGAACACTCCATGAAAATACCTATTAAAAATGTTTTTATTTTAAAATAAGTTTTAATAGAGAGAGGGAACTAATATTAGAAATATTAATAGAAGTATGTAAAACAGAATATGTGTTACATCACAAGCTCCTTTTAAAATACATTGTTGATGCATCAAAAATTTTTTTATCTATTTAAAATAGAAGTACTTTGATGAATAAAATGTTGTTGCATCAACATTTTTATTCAATTACATATTTTTCTAATAATAACACATTGTTGAGTGGTGCACAAAACACGAATTTTAATATACATTTGTACATATTAAAATAAAATAAAACTTTCAACGTTTAGCGCCGTCTTCTGCGGGCGTCTTCAGGAAAATATGAAGACGCCCGCAGAAGACGGCGCGAAACGTTGAAAGTTTTATTTTATTTTAATATGTACAAATGTATATTAAAATTCCTGTTTTGTGCCCCACTGAGCAATGTGTTATTATTAGTTAAATTTTATGGTGCAACTGTCCTATATATATTTACATATTTTTCATTCACTAAAAAATGAGACTTCGTTATATGCTGTACTAAAATTCACATTTATACTTTTAAAGTGATTTATTAAATATTGTACTTAAAGTATTAAATTGCTAAATACACATAAAAGTAGTTTTTTTAAACAAATAAAGATATATCATTATACTTGACTCTTCATTAAAATAAATTTAATCCATTTTTTATTCAATATTTCTATTAGTAAGAAAAAAAACGCGCTATTTTCCCATAATATCTATTTCACCTTTTATTTAACAGCTAAGGAGTTTTAAGAAAACATTAATTAAAGGAATATGTGTTTTTTATTTTATCAAGTGCTATTAACAACAACTGAGAGATTTAGTGGAACTTAATGCATTTCTTGACATAATGTATTTTAAAAATATGTATTTAGTGAGGCATATCGATAATCTTTAAAACTGTTTAGTACATCGAATGTATTCTTATCAGAATTAATATTAGTTACCTAAGAAGCACAATTTCTAATATTTTTTCTTTCTGGCGTGTTTTCTAGCAATTCACATTACTACATTTATTTGAATCTCTAAATAAAAATAAATATAGTTTAAAATAAAAAGAATATTGCCCAGTTAAACTGATGGCATTGAGTTCACAGGCTACGCATACTAATTGTACATTACAGCCTTGTATTTTCGTTAATTCCGTTCGAAAAAAAAAAAAAAAAAGAAAGGGAAAGAGCGCTCTCCTTTCTCGTTTTTTATACTTCATCATTGAACCTCCTAAACTATCAAGGACATGCTTTATAATATAAAAAATCTATATCCAAAATTCAGAGCAAATCGGATAATTCTTAATAAAAATCCATTTAGCATTTATATAATTTAAGAGGAGTTATCCCCTCTTTTATACTTAACCATTAAACTTCCAAAACTATTCAGAGATTTGAACGAAATCTGACAATTCTGCTTGAAAATTCCATCTATACAAGTTAAGGGGAGGGGCATTAGAAGCGCTTTTTTTCCACGATAATTTTATTTAATGCTTATTAATTGATTTCTATAATAACAACGATTTTATAGTAATATAGTATTTTTCATCTATTTTCGTTTTCAGCTTATAGTACGAATTATTTTTCACTTTTTAGTTTGATAGACTTAAAAAGGGTGTTTTTTAGTTTTTTTAAACTATATTTATTTTTCACTTTTTAGTTTGATAACTTTAAAAGCGTTGTTTTTAGTTTTTTTCTTTTAAACTATATTTATATTTAATAAAAAAACCAAATTAATCGGTTGGATAGTTTCAGAGTAATTGGTGAACATACATAAAAAAAATGCATACGCGTCGAATTGATAACTTCCTCTTCCTGTTCTGAGGCCGGTTAAAAATAAAAATTGTAATACGGAATTTTTTTTTAAATTTTACATAGATGTAAACAATGTCAAGAGTGGGGTTCGAACCCACAATCTCTTTCGACAAACATAACTTCAATCCGGCGCCCTAGACCGCTAGGCCATGCTGTCTACACTCCATTCAGTGAACGTAATCAACACTTTTAATAAGCGAAAAATCACTAATTTTATTAGTTTTTGCCTAATTACTAAAAAAGTACTGAACCAATTTCGATGAAACTGGAGTGGTACCGATTCGAGAGCATCGTCTTTCATTTAACACCAAAACCAAGTTAATCGGTTGCATGGTTTCGGAGTAATCGGTGATTATACATAAAATAAGAAAAGTTACAAACTCACAAACTCACAAACTCACAAACATACAGGTGAAATTAATAAAAGCGTGGTAAAAATAAAATAAATCAATATCAGAAATGCGTACCTATCAGGAAAACATTCACTTATCACTACCCGTGAGGCATGGTGACGTCACTGCGACGTTGGTATGAAGTCACACTGTGAATTTGTGACCATCGATTGTCGATGTGACGTCACGTGACGTCGATGTAAAGTCACAGTGACTAAAATGGGAAGTCGTTATGGCTGTTTTAGAGCTCTTATGCGACGTCACATTGTGACCACTTTCTGAAATCACGGTGTGACAAATTTGTGAAAAATGCGTCATTTGTGACTACTTTGACATTAAGGCCCCACAATAGTCGCAGAAAAAGTACACAAAAGACCCGGATGATAATGTAAAGTCTATGGGAGCGTTCTTTTCAAATATCTCGCTCAAATTTCAATATATTTACATGAATTTTTTTGCATAGGATAGCTGAGGACGCTCCACAACCGGCCTAGTTTTTACTTTTTCGATTTTGCTTATATATTCTTTATATTACGATAGTTTCAGTTTCAGAACCGATTTAAACCGGTTTCGAAAGTTAAAGTAATTTTTTAAAGAAAATCTGAAACAAAAATTGAAAAAGTAAAAACTAGGCCGGTTGTGGATCGTCCTCAGCTATTCTATGCAAAAAAATCATGTCAAAATATTAAAATTTGAACGAGATATTAGAAAAGAACGCCCCCATGACTTTACATTAGCGCTCGGCTTTTACCGCGTGACTAGTGTGGGCTCTTAACATCGTGACTGATTTTGACAAAAGCGACGTTGTGACAAAAGTGTTTTAAAGTAAATAAAATGTTTTGAAGAATTTTTGTAATTTTCTAAAGATTTTTAAGAAAGTCACATCTTAGTCACAATGTGATGCCACTGAGTGGTGGCATTTTGGTCACAGTTACGATGTAACCACAGTGACTCACAGTGACGTCATTGTGACCTAGCATGCTATGAGGGTATTGTATGGAATATTTATTTTCGTTGCTTAAAGTTCCAGAGAGAAGAGTTCTTTTTCCAAATGACACCACAGCTTATAATTTTGTTAACTCCAGTACATCTTAATGCTGCTGTTCATTAATTTTCCGAATTTCTCTCCGTAATGTATAATCTATGGACATTTGATCTATTTTTATATTCAAAATATCTCCTCGGAAAATTAATATTTTGAACTTCTTTTTTCGGTGTTCTCTTCTATGTCTTTTTTTTTTTTTTTTTAATTAATTTTCAAAATATCTCTAAAAACTATGCTTAATTATATATAAAGTTTTAAAAATTTACTCTGATTTTGTCAGTTTTTAAAACATAAAATGTTAAATTAAGCAAAGTTTTTAGAAATATTTTGAGAACTAAGAAAAGAAAAGTGGCATCCCTTACGGAGATAACACAGAAAAAAGAAGATAATATTAGTTTCGTGAGGAGATATTTCGAACATAAAAATGCATCAAACGTCCATAGACTAAACATTACGGAAGAGAATTTGAAAAATGTGTGACCACCAGCCTTAAGGCGCAACACTAGGCACAGAAAAAGACCCGGACGATAATATAAAGTCTATGGGGGCGTTCTTTTCAAATATTACGCCCAAATTTTAATATTTTTACATGGTTTTTTGCATAGTATAGCTGGGGCGATCCACAACCGGCCTAGTTTTTACTTTTTCTGTTTTAGTTTCAGATTTTGTCTAATTACTTTAACTTTCGAAACCGATTTAAACCGGTTCCGAAATTGAAACTACTTCAATATAAAAAATATATAAGCAAAATCGAAAAAGTGAAAACTAGGCTGGTTGTGGATCGTCCTCAGATATCTTGTGCAAAAAATCATGTAGAAATATTTAAATTTGAGTGAGATATTTGAAAAGAATGTTTCCATAAACTTTACATTATCGTCCTGGTCTTTTTTCTGTATCTAGTGTGGAGCCTTAAAGGATAATTGTAGTTACAAATTCTTATAAAACATTGCCAATACAGCAGTAGATCTTTGAGAAACCGCAAGTACAACGTACACATGCTTTATTTTTTAGCATATAAATAATACGTGAGTGGTTTAATTTTTTCCATATTCTCTATGTCAAAGAAACGATTATTGTATATACGAAAGGACTTTTGCAAATATTAAGATCTAGATTGGTAACAGTCGCAAGCGACTGTTATAACAATTACAGAGTTATTTATAATTTTTTGGTTTACAAATTAAAAAAAAATAAATATTTATTTTATAATTAAAATTGACTATCTGAGATGGATGCGTAACTGGTTACTTTTGCACTTTTTCAAATTGAGTTAAAATGTTTTAGGTTCTTTTTCACATTGGAAACCAGTTTCTAAATAATAAGTCCCCTGAAAAATAGAAACCTCAATAAAAATCTAATATCTGCAAAATTATATAATTATGACAGAAACTTTCTAAAAGTAGACATCACAAATTAAACAAGTTGGAAATTCCACGTGAGCGTAGCAAATGAGGTGCGTTCGTACGATAACGAAGTTTTAAAAATATTCAGATCTTGCTGATATAATAGAGCGTACTTCGGGTACAGTATAGTAGTCGAAATCTTTGTGTTTCTGTAAATATGCAGGAAGTAATTTTTATTACACCTCAGCAACGTATATCTTATTCATAAAATGTGAATAGTTTAATATAATTAAAACACGCCCCAAACAATGTTTCCCCGTATAGCATTATGTAGTGGAATACTTTTGTGTGAACCTGTAATTTAATATTAAAAATTATTTGCATCACAGATTGTACGGAATGCATATTTTAGTATATATTTCATAGATTCATGCCAATTCTATTATGTTCGAATGAGTGTAACATTATTAAAATGCATTCGAAACTTTTTTCCCATTGACCGTAATGTAATGGAATACTTTTGATTGTCACTGTAAATGATCTATGCATCCGACTTTCATAACATTTGAAATCACTCGACAAAATTACGTAATAATTATATGTTTTAAATTTCAATCGATTAAAATGCATTTGAAACTTTTTCCCCATTCACCGTAATGAAACGGAATACTTTTGATTGTCCCTGTAATTGATAAATGCATTCGATTTTCATAACATTTGAAATGACTCTACAAAATTACGCAATAATTATATGTTTTAAATTTCAAACCATTAAAATGCATTTGAAACTTTTTTCCCCATTGACCGTAATATAACGGAATCCTTTTGATTGTCCCTGTAACTGATCTATCTATCCGATTTTCATAAAATTTTAAATGACTCGACAAAATTATGTTATAATTATGCATTTTAAATTTCAAACGATTCAGTTGGGTAGTTTTTGAGTTGTTATCTGCGGACAGACAGACGGACAGACGGGCGGACAGAGCGACAATAGGTGCTACGTATTTAAATAATTACGAACGCACATAAAAATAGACACATGACTTCAATATTAAAAGTCACTTTGAAATTCATTTAGACAAGAATGATTAATATATACTTTCACAATAACCAAGCCTGTGAATAGTTTCTTACGTAGGGAAAAATGTGAAAACATGTTTAGTTCCCACACTACTGATTGAAAACGATCCGGATGATAATGTAAAGTCTATGGGGGCATTCTTTTCAAATATCTCGCTCAAATTTTAATATTTTGAAGTGATTTTTTTTTTTTTTTTTTTTTTTTTGCATAGGATAGCTGAAGACGATCCACAACTGATCTAGTTTTTACTTTTTCGATTATGGTTATATTCTTTTTATATTAGGATAGTTGCAGTTTCATAACCAGTTCAAACCGGTTCGAAAAGTATTTTTTTTAATCTGACATCAAAATAGAAAATTAAAAACTGGGCAAGTTGTGGATCGTCTACAGCTATCCTAAGCAGAACAAATCACGGTAATATCTTAAAATTTCAGCGAAATATTTGAAAAGAACGCTCTCATAGACTTTACATTATTATCCGGGTCTTATACAGTCAGTAGTGTGGCGTCTGAAGGAGTAGACAAGTAAGATAACCATGCGCTAAGCATAGAATTATGAAGCACTTTCCAACACTTCTCGAAATCTTTATCAAAACTTCGTTATCCATGGAAATAACGTATTGTTGTCTATATCCAAATATGTATTCCAGTACTTTTGAAAAGCCCTGTATTTGATTAGTTAGTTTATATACTGACTATATGATGGTAAAATTTAGTTTAGCAAGAAAACACCTAAGTGGTTGAAATTTTCTTTTCAGCAATTTATACTAATAGATAAAAACATACTTGAATACTTTGTTTAGCCTTGTAAAATACATAGTATCTTTATTACACGAAAACATTTTGCTAAAGTTTAGTTTAAAAATAAATTCTCTTTAAACTACTTAAATAAAATTTCCAGAAATTATCTTCCAAAGGCGACCATGTATCCAGTTCTCTACGTGACCATGTCTATCATTTTATCTATATTCTACGAACATTTCTTTGTAAACTAAATGCAGTTCATGGTAAAAAGGCATAACATATTTAAAAACCACCTTAAAGTAAATTACGCTCACATTCAGTATCCTTTCCGAGATCTTTTGTGTAATTTTGTATATCTAAATTGTGTAACAATTAGCATTTATATATACCATATAATATGCATACATCTAATGAAGCTTAAAAGCGTATATCATAATTAAAAATGCAATTGTAACCGACATTCCTTGTAACCGACATCTTCCATAATATAGAGGATTTCGGATAGAATGTACTATTTGAAATCTTTTGTGTGTCCCTGTAAATGCTAAGCAGTACGTATTATGTATGAAATAACTTATATTAATCCTCAGCAACATATATCAATTTGATTATATATGAAATCGTTTACCATAATTAAAATATGACGCAAACAATCCCCCCCCCCTTTATTATTATGTATTGGAATCCTTTTGTGTGGGCCTTTAAATGAATATTAACTATTCTTTTCGCTGCATATTTTACATAATGCATATTTTAGTGCACTTTGTAGGTGCATATAAATTTGAATACGTTTGACAGGGTGTAACATCTTGAAAATTCATTTGAAACAAATTTTTCCCATATGTAGGCCGTAATGTAATGGAAAACTTTTGACTGTCCCTGTAAAAAAACATGGCAGGAAATTAATTTTTCTCGATGAATACATCGAGCAGTGTATATATGTAATGTATAAGTATTTTTGTGTATGTTCGCGTAAATGAACTATAAATACTTACATTTCAATTTCGTTGCGAAACACTCTGTACTACACTAGATAACATAAAAAAAACTGCTTCACAATCCAAATATACTCAGATGAGGTTTCCGACGGGCAAACAAACAAGATTCATATACATTTTAAAACTATGTTGAAAATGTTAAAAAGAATTAAATATTGCCAATATCGAGGAAGGAGATGATCCTCCTCTAACTACATATTTTATTATTCCATTGCATCCAAAAATTGTTATGAATAATGCATATAATAATACTTATGAATAATACATACAACAATACTTACGGATAATATATATAATACAACAGTGCATATATGTTATTCTGCTTGTAATACCAGAATCTGTTATTCACATTATAGTGAAATATGTATAACAATACCAAATGAAAAAAAAATATTTTGTATAGATCTTACTGAATACATCAAATCTATTATTTGCACCACGTATATTTTCCACGTGCTATGAAAAATACATATTTTTGATTTCTGATATCCAACTTTAAATATTTGATTTTCAACTTTATCCTCCAGCCAATATCTATAGAGAAACATAGAATTTTCAGCTTCTCAATTCCGATTGGTATTAAAAATAAATATTTTTGAAAACTTTTTTGAAGAGCAAAGTTTACATGTTAAGAAAATATCCGAAGGCAAATGTGAATTTAGTTTAAATATTGAAAATACATATCTTTCCCTGTTAAAAATGCATTTATTAGTAGAAAAATATACTTTTTTTATTTAAAATAGCTTGGTTTAAAAAGAATGTGTGTTTTTGATGAAAATGGCCGAGTTACACATTTTTTTTTTTTTTTTTTTTTTTTTTTTTTTTTTTAATGAAGGAAAATGGTGCAAAACCAGTTATCAAAAATGCTCTTAAAAATCAAAACACCACCCTATTTATAATACTTTTGCATTTAATTGTGTGTACGACACATCGAGATATATTTACACTAGCAGCCTTCGCCCGCTACGCTGCTCAGTGTTTTTTAAAGAAACTTTGAATAAATATTAATTCATCATATAATCATAGTAATTTTTAGTTTTATATCGTATTTTAGACTATCTGTCATCGGTGAAAAGTCCGTCATCTAAACTGAAAGTTCAATGGTAGTCAATAATGAATGACGCAGCGCTCAACATGTTAAGAGTTTTATTCACATTAAAACTTATACAGAGGAACCTTTAAAATAAAGCCAAACTTTTGTAATTGGGTTCATCTGATTTAAAACATCTCCATAAATATTTAACTAAACAACGTAGAATTCTATGTTTCATTTGCTACAAAATTTCAGAAAATATATTCAACTAAAAATGTAAGTTCCATTAAAATCTATCTAGTAGAACTTAAGTTATAAGCGGCCGGAATGAAATTTCACTTTGCGTTTTATATCTATTGATATACTTACATATAGCTTACATAATCATGTTAAAATGATTATAGAACTCTCTTTCAAAATTGTAGATTCGTTAGATTTTATTGTACAATGGTTTATAGATAGATTGAAAATTTCAACTTTTAGCGCCTAAGACATCGCCATATTAGAAAAATGTGAAGTATCGCACGAACTACTGGACTTAAAAGAATTTGCTTAATATCATTCGATGCAGCATAAAAAATACACTAAAATATGGTATGAGTTTAAAAATAAATACAAAATCTGATCTATATAGATAAGGATTGAAAATTTCAGGTTTTTGCGCCGAAGGCATCGCCAAATTAGGAAAATGTGAAGTATCTCACGAACTACTGGATTTAAAAGAATTTGCTTGGTACCATTCGATTCAGAATGAAAACATACACTAACATACGTTATCAGTTGAATAATAACTGCAAAAGCCGATTTTTAAGGAATTTTTTTAAAGTTCGTTCTTTTTTTTACCCCACTTAAGGGTGGAATTTTCGAAAATCCCTTCTTAGCGGCACTCGGTGTTATAAGAAGTATTTTTACCCCAATTTTCAAGATTTTTGATTCGGTAGATTTTTTTCTGCTGTGATTAATACGAAATCCAGACTTTCTTTTATATATATAGATAAGGATTGAAAATTTCAGGTTTTTGCGCCGAAGGCATCGCCAAATTAGGAAAATGTGAAGTATCTCACGAACTACTGGATTTAAAAGAATTTGCTTGGTACCATTCGATTCAGAATGAAAAAATACACTAACATACGTTATCAGTTGAAAAATAACTGCAAAAGCCGATTTTTAAGGAATTTTTTTAAAGTTCGTTCTTTTTTTTACCCCACTTAGGGGTGGAATTTTCGAAAATCCCTTCTTAGCGGCACTCGGTGTTATAAGAAGTATTTTTACCCCAATTTTCAAGATTTTTGGTTCGGTAGATATTTTTGTGCTGTGATTAATACGAAATCCAGACTTACTTTTATATATATAGATTATATAAATAATACATGATAATACCTTATAATATGATATGCACTATTTAAAAAACAAATAAAGCCTTTGTGCAAAAATGTTCAAAGATACAAAACCAACGATTATAAAAACGAAAATAATGTATAAAAAAGTAGCAAACAGCTGTTTCGAATCTACTATCTAGATTCTTCATCAGTGCAAAACTCCACGAGCAAGAAAAATCAAAAGTTTGGCTCAGTTTTGCTTTTTCAAGCTTCCTGAGTTTTGCACTGATGAAGAATTCCGATAGTAGATTCGAAACAGCTGTTTGCTACCTTTTCATACGTTATTTGCGCAATTATAATTTTTATTGTAATATAAAAAGAAAATTACGTCAAAAAAAGAAAGAAATTCTAGTATTTTAAGAAAGAAAATTAAAGTACCGTAATTTCGGGTGTACAAGCCGCAGATCAAACAATTCTTTTTCGACCCAGATTTTTTTAAGAAACAAATATAACTAGTTAGATCGCCGTAAATATTTGTCTCCAATCACTAAATAAGATTTCTGGGTCCAAAGAAATTGTTTGATCCGCGGCTTATACACCTGAAATTACGATAAACCAATGATAGTTTGATATAAATAATTATTGATACAGTATAAAATAAAAATAATTTAAAGAATTAAAATAAAAAATAACAGTAAATAAACATGAATTTAATAAAAAAAGGAAAGAATAAATAAACAATTATAAATAATAAATTAAGTAAGTAACAAAACAGTAAATATTAGTTTCACAATAAATCGTAAATAATAATACTTATAGCCATGTTGTATCATTTAATCAACACATTTAATTAAATCTTTATCTTTTTCCATTTTATTTTCCTAATAATTATTATAAACTTGTATTTTCAAAAAATACATTCTTAGATGCTATAAACTTATTAAAAGGATCTTCTCGTTGGCACAAATGTGGAATGCCAAATTGGCGGAGGGGGGGGGGGGGGAAGCAAGTGAAAATGTGGTGC
Organism: Maratus speculifer; assembly: GCA_964019185.1. Taxonomy (NCBI): domain Eukaryota; kingdom Metazoa; phylum Arthropoda; class Arachnida; order Araneae; family Salticidae; genus Maratus; species Maratus speculifer. The sequence continues at coordinate 44,816,823 of OZ025292.1, read as the reverse complement.
GTATGCGATATCCGTGCCTAATTCTCATTAAAAAAGTCTCGATTAATATGCGTGAGAATAGACTTGTGGAGATAGGCGTGCGATCTTGTTTTTTACACTCATTTAGAATGTTAGATACCTACACTTCTAAAAATCTGATTTTCTCCCATTTCTTCATATAAAACAGCTGATAATGATATATCCAACCCATTTCATATATCTCTGGTTGATTGGCAAAGATTTTCTCCAATATTACTTGCTGTGAGAATTATCAACTCGGAAGTTGAAAAAAATTGAAATTGCGTCCTTCCCTCGGTTCGTTTTTTAAAAATAGTGTCACTGGGGCAGAATTTGTACTAATCCTGTTTAAAAACGCCCAGATTTGTATCCGTGAGAACAAATTAGTGGCAATTGATATGCGATCTTCTTTATAACGTTCTCTGAGATTGTTAGATATCCATACTCCTGACTTTCTGACTTCCTCTAATTTCTCGATTTAAAAACGATTCTCGATTTGGATTGATTATGTTGTATTCAAATTTTCTGCTATAACTCTTATTGATTGTTGTCCATCGTGATATTTGTCTCAGGGCTGAGGAGGATAACTAAATAATCGCCCTTTTTTTCCATCAAAATGTATGTCACGTGCTTCTTCTGATTTCACTTGACTTTGCTGTAATTTTTTTCTTGCTGTTTGTTTTCTTCTAATTTTGTATAGGTCAATAACTTGAAGAGCATCGGTTTTAGTTATTACAGGAATATCTTCTAGTACACTCAACGCTTTAGCAGCACCTGCACTGTCAGGTACACCATTGCGATTGCAATGTAAAGATGTAGATTGTAACTCCACTTTCATTTGCCATGGTAATTTCTTCTTCTTAAATCTGATAGGCTGTATCCGTCATGGTAATGATATTTTACATATACCCACATTAGCATTAAAATTCTCATGCATTTGCTCTAAATGCTCAAGGTCTTTTATTTTCGCTTCAACAAATTTGGAAGGTTGCCTTTTCAATATATAGTTTCTTCTTCCAAGTCTTGTACTCAGTTTTTTTCTTTTTTTTTTTTTTTTTTAAACTTTAGTACCAATTTTTCCCGTTCCGTCCTTTCTCTTGAAGTAGATAAATCTATGCTCAATGACTGGAATTTTGTTGTGTTTTTGAGACGTACAATTAGTCTAATTAGACACTCCCTCAGATCTGGTGACTTTTTACAGGAGCAATATAAATTCATTACACGTTTGCAGCCTGAAATATCACACAGTTGAGTTTCTTGTTTTTAAATTCATCAAACTTTTTTATAAGGTTTGGCTACTCCTTGTCTCGAATATAAGATTTCGTTAGCTTAGAATATTATCGTAGTAGGCATTAATTAGCTAAGTGATTCTACAATCAAACACTTTTGGGATTGACGCCTTCTAATAAATATATTTTATTTTTTGTGCCACTGTATTGCTGACAAATGAGAAATTCACTTTAATGATGTTAAATTTACTTGCTAATAAAGACCTCTGCTCAAGCTAGCATTGATGAACATCTTCGTGTGTTGGAAAAATATTTGGCAGAAAATCTCTTGGATGACCGAATATAGGACAATGAAAAGATTGTCTAGTAATTTTCTTTGTCAACGACGTATTCAAACCCGTGTCTCTGTCACATGTTAATGTATTTTTAATAACATAATACATCCAATTAATAACATACAACATAATACATCGAAATTCGTTCACGGGCTCTCTGATACGAAATGGCGCTCTGTGCAAGTGGACGAGGTTGGGGATAGAAGCATGTGGACACGTAAGGCGACTTCAATGTTTTTTCGCAGCGTGGCTAACGGGATGCACGCGAAACTCTAAACCTTGAAGAACTACTAAAGCTTGCAGCGATCTCGTTGTGGTAAGATCTCGGTTGTTCAAAAATAGCGTAACATGCTCAATAGTATTAATTTACATTTAAATTTTAACATGAGACAGCAAACTCAGCTTATTTAATTATTTTCTTAATATATCAAAAATCACTGAAAATTGAATTTTTCCCGATTTTTAATGAGCTTGCGCGATCGGAAGTTATTCTCTAAACGCAATTTATTTTTTTATTATTATTAAACAGAACAATATGCAAATATTTATCACTATAGTGATAAAATATATGTTTATGTAATATTTTTTAAAAAATTTTAAAAAAATCGGAATTTTTCATTTTTTTTTTATTTTTAGGTGGTTTGCGCGATCGGAAGATAATGTCCGATTTCAAAAATTTTTTATTAGTTTTTTCTTGTATTTACCAATCGCAACTTTTCCGCACTATAGCGATTCGGAAGTAAAAACTTTTGTTTTTTCGCACCACCCTAATGCACAATGTTTCATTTAGTAGTTCAGTATTACATATTTTTTTCAGAATTACATTTACATTACATGTGTCTTGCGCTGCTTTATTTACTGAGATTTATCATTAAGAAATGCTTCTTTTATTTTTGCATACACTGTAAAAAAAATTCAAGAGGTTACTAAAAAATTTTTTAGTAAATTTGTATTCCACAGAATTTTTTAGTAACCATTACAAACTTTTTTTTGCAAGTGAAACAAGCATTTCTTTTGTAAACTGAACAAAAGAATTTTTTGTATAACTAACTTAAAAATTTTTAGTATGAGCCACCAAGCAAATTTTAGTAATAGCTGCAAAATTATTTTTAATAACCATTACGTGCGCCCGAAAGGCAGGAGGTTCCTTCGAGCTGCATCCAGATTTCTGAAGCGGAAGATTTTCGGCAAAACTGCAATAGATGGCAGCACCAAACCTAGCTAACTGCTCTGACAGGATTTTCACAATCCCTTTACTAACGAGTACTTACACTACATACATTCGGGGTGTATTTGGCGGCGGCCAGTATCGACCTTTTAGTCCCGGGACCTTTTAGTCTGGAGTCCGTTACTATAACCACTATGCTATCAAGGCCACACCAAATGAGCTTTAGTAATAGCTATTAAAAATATAAAACTATTAACTCTCTTCGTTGCTAATTTTTTTCTAGTAATTCTTACAGATTTTCTTGTACCCGACTAAGATTACTAAAATTTTTTTAGTAATTACAAGGATCACTAAAGTTTTTTTAGTAGATTGACCCTTTTTTTTACAGTGTAGACATGAGTTAAGATTTGGTTGAAAACAACTTTAATCTTGATCTTTTTTTTTTCTTTTTTGTTTCGACAATTTCGTTTTTTCCCCCATTCTCAAATGTTGACGTTGAAATGTCGAAAGTTTGGCAATTCAGAACTCTAGACTTGTTAGCATTTAGACTTTTACCATTCGAACAATTTATACGATATTATCAAATGTAACAAATGAATTCAATTCAGTATGACATTGGACATTAACTGGAATGTTCAATAATTAAGTTACGATTTGACTTTTAATTATCTGTTCTCTTAAGTAAATTTATAAAATGATTGTCTAATTTAGGATTCGTACGGGTACCGTTATTTTTCGGGCAAAGTATCATTTTTTATGAAATAAATCTAGTTAAAACGCGAAAAATTTTGCCTTAAGATGAAATTTCTATAGCAAAAAACCTGGTACCGAAATCTCGGAATCTGGATGAACCTCGATTGTTATATGCAATTTTTAGTATATGAATGTCATATTTTGCTTTTTTATGTAGCGAAATTTGTATTTCTGGTTATTGAAAAGTAATATTTTTCATGGCCTAAAGCTCAGAAATATCCGAAGTTCGGATTTGGAAAAGTTCCCATGAATTCCGGATTTTAGACTTTGTACTGTAATTATAAACGTATAGAAAGTTTAGATGATGGGTGAAAAAGAATTATTGTTCTGAAATGCATCATATTGGAAGATTTTCTCATTCAGTAACAATACAACATGCAGTGCTTGTGAATCTTTTTCATAAAGAAACACTATATCACAAAAATTGATGTCAGAGTTATTGTTTTGAATCAGATTCCCGAAGCGGAGAGCTGGGAACAAAAAAATCCCTGTCGGCTTGGCCTATAGGAGGAGGTAGATGTCGAAGAGTGTTCATTTCAACAACAAAAAATAAAATTTGATTACAGATAAACCCAGTTTAACAATTTTATTTGTTCTTTTTTGAAAAATTTTTAATTTCATTTTTCTGTAAGAACTGTTTTTACCAGAATCATCTTAAGCTAAATTCGGATCACTTGCCCATTTTGACATATATTACACATCATATTTTGAAATATATTCCGAGTTTATTAAAAAATCGACTAATACGGCACATGTAGTTCTTAAATAACAAAAGACATAAATTGAATGCGGTTGAGAACAAAATTAAATTTAAAAATGAGTTATAAAATAACCAATTTTGAATACAACCTCAATTCTTAATCATGATAGCTTTGGGAAATTTTGCGTGAACTGCCCACTTTGACAGCATTTAAAAAAATATATTCAGCCTTTATCAAAAAACTAAACAATGAGGAATATTACACAGCTCCTCAATAAGAGAACCTGTCAATTGCACGCTTTTGAGAGCAAAACTGAATTTAAAAATGAGTCAGAAAAAAACGCAGTTTGTTATTTGAATGCTTCCTCAAATTTTCAATCACGATAACTTCTCGAAATTCTGTTCAAAATACCCTTTTTGTCAGCCTTTTTTGAAATATATTCTGTCTTTATCAAAAAACTGGCCAATGCATCACATTATATAGTTCCCAAATAAGAGGATATGTCAGTTGGATGCATTTAAAATAAAATATGAATTTAAAAACGAGTCAGAATGTAAGCAGTTTCGATTAGAGGTTCTTTTTCTCCATTTTTGTTTAATTTATTTTTGCTATACGAATTGGTCCTATGAAAAACTTGTCGATAGAAAAGTTGTAGATATTATTGAGAAGATGTAATAAATTTAATTAGATTTGGTAGTCAAAGAATTGACGAAGTTATGGATTTTTGTCTTCCCCCCCCCTTTTTGTTTTCGTTTTTAATTTTTTTATCGGTAAAAAATAGTCCTATCCAAAACGTGTAATACAAAGGATTTAGATAATGTTGAGATCATTTATACAAAATTTATTTAGATTTGATATCTTGAGAATTAACGAAGTTATGATTTTTTTCTTCCAAAAAAAACCTGTTTTTTTTCGCTTCTTGAACCCATTTCTAAATTTATCAAAAATCTGTCATACATAAACTTTTGGCCCATTTTTAAGAAGTAATATAAACTTTAAACCGATTCGATATCCATTTTAATTAAGACGTTATGGCGTGTTTTCGGTTTTCACAAAAACCCTCCCTATTTCCACCCCCTTGGACCGATTTTGCCCAATAACGAACTTAGCCGAGATTTTATAACCCTTGATTTCATGTATCAGTTTGGAAGGGAGTGGAGCAGAACAATAGAAGTTACCGTGTCCATAAGAAAGTGAAATATACATATATATGTAAACTTTTTTACTGATGGTAGTTTTGATGGTAGTACTTTGATGGTTATTATTTCATACGAAATCTACCTAAAAAATGTAATACTGAGGAAGGAATTGTTTATAAATCAAGTTTCAATTCGCTCAGAAAAAAAAATACGTGTGGCACTCGGGGATTGCCGCGGTAAAGCTATTGCATAGCATTTTTTATCAACTTATGCAATTATAATTATTCATTAATTTTTAAGCTATTGCATAGCTTTTATCGCGGGCTTTGAGCGCGGCGACCGAATCCAAAAGTTCCGTAACGCGAAAAATCCTAACACGTCCGTAACGAAAAAACCTAACACTCGGCTAACATCGTTTCAGTTCGGCAGACTTCGGCAGCGTGCCGAAGTCTGCCGACCTGAAACTACGTTAGCCGGAGTGTTCTATCTTCTTTAGACACAATATTTTAGTTCAACAGTAAATGGCAGTTGCTGGTGAATAGCTGTACTCGTAAAATTTCTGTATGAAGTTTTTAAATATGAATAAACAAAATGCATTTATTAATGAAGAAAGTGGTGAAAAAATAGTGAAAGAAAATGAGTGAGTACTCTATATACATACATTTTATTATCACAAATGCGGTATTTTTTTTAATTATAAAGTGTTCTGCTGCAATAACGCCAGCAGGGGTAATAACGCCAAGTGCTGATATTATGAATAATTATGAAATAATCCGATAAATTAAACCTATGTGCTCTGTGGAGAAGGGTTTTGAATCATATAAAGCGCAAAAAACAGCTTGAAGTTAATTTGTTTCATTTGTAGGTCTTATTGCTTTTACAAGCAAATAAATTAACGCTTGATCTAAAATTTGCGAGATAAGTTTTGTGATGTGAAGACTATATTTTTTATTCGGAAATTCTCTGTTTATTACATAAATTTCTAGTGCATTTCATGTACTTTCAAAATGTTGTAGAAGGTTTTGGATATCTTCTCGAGATAATTTATAGCTTAAAATGTACTGCGCAATAATCATACTGGGCTAATAACCTCAATCCTTGGCGTTATTACCCCGGTTAATTCCCAACAGTAGCCGGTACATACGAAGGGGTTTATTTATTAATATAGGACAGCATTATCATCATTGTTGAAATGTAAAGATTAATCGGGGGGGGGGGAGGGGGGGTCTTGTACCCAAAACTGATCAATTTTTCTTATTTTTTTTTTAATACTAATGTAAAAAAATAATTTTAAACTTTTATAAATAAAACTATACCAAAATGTTTTCGATATTCTAATTCGAACATCCTCAAAATCTTGTTTCTATTAAATTTCTACTGGATTGTTCAACTGATTTCTAAATTTTAACTTTTCGCTTTCTCAGCGTTCGGCTTTTAAAAATTTTACAAATTTAACCTTTAACCTATGTGACAGAAATTGTAACTTTTCAGTTGTAGCTATAGTTAAATTGGGATATGGAAATTAATCTCTAATTCTTTTTTTTTTTTTTGGGGGGGGGGGATAGCGTTCAGTGAGATTACTTACAGCAGTTAAAGGTTAATTTTGTTCCTAATATAGAGATAATGATATATAACCACATGAATCATGTATGAAATTTAATAAGAGATCTCATTGGGATAATATTTTTTATCAAAAATCTTATTTAATTAATTAAAAATACATTAAAGCATGTTTTATATAACGCCGACAGTTTAACTTTACGTTTGGAGAATCCACATTAGTGTGGAGTTATACGTTAAAAACTATTTACAAGACAAATATAATAGTATTAACAAAAATATTCATTACATATAACTCTAGTTATTATACAATTTCCAGTGATTAAAATATTACATTATAAATGGTTAAAACCATGCAATGTTTCTTACAATTATATTTCAGCGGGGCTTTTTAATCAAAGAGATTCACAGGGTGTTATATTCTGTTGAAGCACCCCCTCACTCCATTTTCTTTCACTTTCGCACAAAATTTAATATTTTCTATCGCATAGAATGCATTTATAGGAATATAAATACTGATTCAAATAAACACAGTTAAAACCATGTAATGTTTCTAATAATTTTGTTTAAACGATCCTTTTTAAGCAAAAAGTAGATTAGAATCTGATATTCTTTTGACCCCCCCTCCTCACCACACTTTTTTTTAAATACTAATGCAAAAAATAATTTTAAGCTCTTATAAATAAAACTATACCAAAATGTTTTCGATATTCTAATTCGAAGATCTTCAAAATCTTGTTTCTATTAAATTTCCACTGGATTGCTCAATTGATTTCAAAATTTTAACTGTTCGCTTTCTCAACGTTCGACTTTTAAAAATTTTACATATTTAACCTTTAAGCTATGTGACAGAAATTGTAACTTTTCAGTTGTAGGTATAGTTAAATTGGGAAATGCTAATTAAACTCTATTTTTTAAGCTATTGCACAGCTTTTATCGCGGGCTTTGAGCGCGGTGAACGAATCTAGAAATTCCGTAACGGGGAAAAAAACCTAACACTTCTGTAACGAGAAAACCTAACACTCCGGCTAACATCGTTTGCATATAACTCGCGATCTAATTTTCGTAGCGCGGCCAAGTTTTGTTTGGTAATTTATTATGATACAGTGTTAGATTTTGGTGACAGGAGACCCCCTATGGTGAAGGTTGAAAAATTTAAAATGCTTATAACTCGCGATCTAATTTTCGTAGCGCGGCCAAATTTTGTTTGGTAATTTATTATGAGACAGTGTTATTTTTGGTGACAGGAGACCCCCCATGGTGAGGGTCGAAAAAATTAAAATGCTTATAACCCGCGATCTAATTTTTGTTGCGTGGCCAAATTTTGTTTGGTAATTTATTATGAGACAGTGTTAATTTTTGGTGACAGGAGATCCCCCCACGGTGAGGGTCGAAAAATTTAAAATGCTTGTAACTCGCTAATTTTCGTAGCGCGGCCAAATTTTGTTCGGTAATATATTATGAGACAGTGTTAATTTTTGGTGACAGGAGACCCCTCACTGTGAGGGTCGAAAAATTTAAATTGCTTATAGCTCGCTATCTAATTTTCGTAGCGCGGCCAAATTTTGTTTGGTTTTTTATTATGAGACAGTGTTAATTTTTGGTGGCAGGAGATCCCTCACGATGAGGGTCGAAAAAATTAAAATGCTTATAACTCGCGTTCTAATTTTTGTAGCGCTTCCAAATTTTGTTTGGTAATTTATTAAGCTATTGCATAGCTTTTATCGTGGGATTTGAGCGCGGTGACCGAATCTAGAAATTCCGTAACTAGAAAAAAGCCTAACACTCCGGCTAATGTCGTTTCAGTTCGGCAGACTTGGGCACGGTATCCTTCGGTATACTTCGGCAGACATTGACGCAGTATTTTTCAGATATTTAGAGGATATCAAGTCTCAAACTTATGTTTCTTATTTCAGTTACCATCAACTTATTGTTTCAATGATAAAAATTCCTGATTAACCTACATGTATTGTAAGATAATAAAAATATTTTAAACGATATTAACCTCTCATTTATTCAATAAAAGAAAAAAAATTGTTTTCTTATCCGTCATCACGCTCAAAAAGTGTAACTTGAATTAATATCAAAGAAAAAGAAAAAACTTGAATTAATATCAAAGACAAAAAAAACTGCATGAATAAAAAATATATAAATAATTATAATTGCATAAGTTGATAAAAAATGCTATGCAATAGCTTTACCGCGGCAGTCCCCGAGTGCCACACGTATTTTTTTTATTTATGCAGTTTTTTTTTTGTCTTTGATATTAATTAAAATTACACTTTTTGAGATAACCGATAACAATAGATAACCGAGATGACCGATAACAATTTTTTTTCTTTTATTGAACTAATGAGATTAGTTCATTAAAAAAATAATCGTTTAAAATATTTTTATTATCTTACAATACATATAGGTTAATTATGGGGTAATTATAGGTTAATATCAGGAATTTTTATCATTGAAACTATACGTTTATGGTAGCGGAAATAAAAAACATAAGTTTGAGACTTGATATTCTCAAAATATCTGAAAAATACTGCGTCAATGTCTGCCGAAGTCTACCGAAGGATACCGTGCCGAAATCTGCCAAACTGAAACAACGTTAGCCGGAGTGTTAGTTTTTTTTCTCGTTACGGAATTTCTATATTCTTTCGCCGCGCTCAAAGCCCGCGATAAAAGCTATTCGATACCTTAATAAATTACCAAACAAAATTTTGCCGCGCTACGATAATTAGATCGCTAGTTATAAGCATTTTAAATTTTCCGAACCTCACCGTGGGGTTCTTTTGTCATCAAAAATTAACACTGTCTCATAATAAATTATTAAACAAAATTCGGCCGCACTACGAAAATTAGATCGCGAGTTATAAGCATTTTAAATTTTTCGACCCTCACCATGGGGGATCTCCTGTCACCAAAAATTATCACCGTCTCATAATAAATTACCAAACAAAATTTGGCCGCGATACGGAAATCCGATTGCGAGTTATAAGCATTTTAAATTTTTCGACCCTAATCATGGGGGATCTCCTGTCATTAAAAATTAACACTCTCTCATAATCAGTGTTCTCGCTGACATTTGATCAACGTTACTAATTTGGCGAATTAAAAATAAAAAACATTCGCCAAATGAAAAATGTATTAGCAAAATAGATTCGCCGTGTAGCACAAAAAATATCTTTAATCCTTTAATGTAACCTCTTTTTTTCAATATGTTTTAAAATAACCTAAGTTTCTACAACTGTGACAGCGATTGTTATTAATCTAATTTCAACTATCCGCTACAAATATAAAAAATATGTATACATTAAATATATATATGCATATGTATGAAAAACGAAAAAGAAAAAAAGAAAAAGCAAAAATTGAGCACTAGCAATTTGGCGAATCTAATTGCTTGTTTACTCGCCAAATGAAGAATTTATTCGCAATTTGGCGCATTGGCGAGCGACAGCGAGAACACTGCTCATAATAAATTACCAAACAAAATTTGGCCGCACTGCGAAAATTGATCGCGAGTTATACACATTTTAAATTTTTCGACCCTCACCGTGGGGGGGGGGGTCTCCTGTCACCAAAAATTAACAATCTCTCATAATAAATTACCAAACAAAATTTGGCCGCGATACGAAAATTCGATTGCGAGTTATAAGCATTTTAAATTTTTCGACCCTAATCATGGAGGATCTCCTGTCACCAAAAATTAACACTGTCTCATAATAACTTATCATACAAAATTTGGCCGCACTATGAAAGTTAGATCGCGAGTTATAAGCATTTTAAATTTTTCGACCCTCACCGTGGGGAGTCTCCTGTCATAAAAAATTAACACTGTCTCATAATAAATTACCAAACAAAATTTGGCCGCGCTACGAAAATTAAATCGCGAGTTATGAGCATTTTAAATTTTTCGACCCTCACCATGGGGGATCTCCTGTCACCAAAAGTAACACTGTCTCATAGTAAATTACCAAACAAAATTTGGCCCAATACGGAAAGTAGATCGCAAGTTATAAGCATTTTAAATTTTTCGACCCTCACCGTGGGGGGGGGTCTCCTGTCACCAAAAATTAACACTGTCTCATAATAAATCATCAAACAAATTTTGGCCGCTCTACGAAAATTAGATCGCGAGTTATAAACACTTTAAATTGTTCGACCCTCACCATGGGGGATTTCCTGTCACCAAAAATTATCACTGTCTCATAATAAATTACCAAACAAGATTTGGCCGCGCTACGAAAATTAGACCGCGAGTTATAAGCATTTTAAATTTTTCGACCCTCACCGTGGGGGGGGGGTCTCCTGTCACTAAAAGTAACACTGCCTCATAGTAAATTATCATACAAAATTTGGCCGCACTACGAAAATTAGATCGCGAGTTATAAGCACTTTAAATTTTTCGACCCTCACCATGGGGGGGGGGGTCTCCTGTCACCAAAAATTAACACTGTCTCATAATAAATCATCAAACAAAATTTGTCCGCGCTACGAAAATTAGATCGCGAGTTCTAAGCATTTTAACTTTTTCCACCCTCAACGTGGGGGGTCACCTGTCACCAAAAGTAACACTGTCTCGTAATAAATTACCAAACAAAATTTGCCGCGCTACGAAAATTAGATCACGGGTTATAAGCATTTTAACGTTTTCGACCCTCACCGTGAGGGGTCTCCTGTCACCAAAAATTAACACTGTCTCATAATAACTTATCAAACAAAATTTGGCAGCACTACGAAAATTAGGTCGCGAGGTATAAGCATTTTAAATTTTTCGATCCTCACCATTAGGCGGGTCTCCAATTACCAAAAGCTACATTATCCTACCTTTTTTTATCTTAAGAGGATTCTTTTCTATACACATTCTATCAGGAATTTTTATTATTCAAACTATAGATTTATAGTAACTGAAAGAAGAAATATAAGTTTGAGACTTGATATCCTCTAAATATCTGAAAAATACCGCGTCAGTGTCTGACGAAGTCTACCGAATGATACCATGCCGAAGTCTGCCGAGCTGAGACGACGTTAGCCGAGTGTTAGTTTTTTTTCGCTAGGGATGTGTTAGGATTTTTCTGGTTACGGAATTTTTGGATTCGGTCGCGAGCTCAAAGCCCGCGATAAAAGCTATGCAATAGCTTTAAAAAAAGAAAAAAAAAAAAAGATAACACACCGCTTCTTAAAAAAAAGTCTGAAAATGTAGCCAAAAATTTAGAGTTGTTTAGGATGAAAAAAAATATTTTTAGGTACATTTTTAAAAAGTCTAACACTTAAAAATTCAAGAAGGAAAAATTGTAAAACATTTAGAATGATAACGAAATAGGGGAAATATTTGTAAGAATATTACAATGTTCGTCCTAAATATTCCAATTTTTTGTTCGTGAAGGCCTCGCATAGCGTGTAAATCGACCAGTCTTGTAACCAAAAAAATCCAGGTTCGAATTCTTGCTGCAGTCCATTAGGGGGCCGTCTATAAATGATGTCACACTTTTTTCAATTTTTTTTACCCCCCCCCCGCTTGCCCCTTTTTGTCACAATGTGTCACACCTCACCATATCCCCCCCCCCTTTGAAACATGTCATGAAATATTACATGTACATGTACTTGTAATTGATAAACAAATATTATGTTATAGATCATAATTTTATTTTAAAACTTAAATTGTGTTTTAACGATATTTGTGATTATAACAACAAAAATTATCCGTGTATTTATTTTGTATTAAATAAGATTAATAGACAATAGTAATACAATATTAATATGAAAAAGCAATGTAAAACATTAGTATTTTAGAATGTGAAATGGAATTTTAAATAATATTTGACCTAAAATTTTACCTTTACTTAATGAACACAAAATACTTTGTTTTCAAAATAACTTCCAAATTTAATTTCTTGATTTTTAATGTTTTTTTTTCTATAACAAAAATGTAAGATATCGTATTTCTTCTTACCCCCCACCCCCTTGTCACAAACTGTCACAATTTTATTAACCCCCCTCTTCCCCTCCAAGACATTATTTATGGATGGTCCTAAAGATTATTTTTATATGAGACATTTAAATCCTATAAAATGTAAGCGACTTTAACTTGAAGTATCCTTATAGAAAAGTTTAATTTCTATTTTTTAATACTGAAATTTCGAAATAATTAAGTCTTTCTCGAAACCCCCCAAAAAATTCCATTGTAATACTTAAATTGCATTGGTGTTTACAATGGCGATATACTTTCTATATTTTTAACCGTTTTTTACAGTGTATAATACTTATGGGAAAAAAGTCTGTTTTTGCCTGAAAATGAGAGGCGGTTAAACAATGATTCAGACTCATGAAACCTCTGAAAAAATTAAGACATTTTTAAAAGTCTCAAAATTGAGCAATTTGTTTCAGACACTTCAGCTTGCTCTATTTAAGCACACCACTTTAATTTCTGGTTTTTCATGTATTTATCTTTTCCTGATGCAATAAAAGCGCGAATTACTTACTGCACATTTTAGAAAAGATTCAATGTAAAAAAATCATCTAAATAAAGAAATAATTTAAAAACTTTCTGGATACCTTTACTAGAATTTAAATAAATTTTTTTTCTAAAAATATGTATAATATAAATAGCATAATTTTAACAATCTAAAAATATGTAATAAAATAAATGCAGATTGCTAAATGGTACACTTATAGAAACAACACATTTAAAATACACTTAAGAATTATGAACGTTCTATTCACTTCTGCGAACGTCGTCAACATAAAATAGAAAGATGTTAAATGCAATTTAAAGCTTCAAAATATAAACACGTACGTCCAAAAGTCCACGAGCATACTTGAGTTGAGAATGCGTAAACCTGCTTTTTAATTTATTATAGCATATTACGAGAGATTTTATGAATGGAATATGATAAATGATCGTTACAAGCTTGTGGTCCGAGCTTAATGATCGTAATGGACTCTAAAATTTCATTAAGATATGGATTTTTGCATGGAATTATGATTTTAGCTTCATCAAAATTAATTTTGCTCCCTTCATTTGAAAAATATAACCTTGCGATTATATTTTTCAAATTTTCATTCTTGTAATTCGCAAGATTTTATTTTTCAAATGAAGAGAGCAAAATTAATTTTGATGAAGATAAAATTATAATTCCATGCAAAATTGCATATCTAAATAAAAATTTCGAGTACATAATGGCCATTAAGCTCGGGCTACGAGCTTGTAAAGATCATTTGTCATATTCCATTCATAAAATATCTCGTAATATGCTATAATAAATTAAAAAGCAGTTTTAGGCTCTCTCAACACCAGTATGCTCGTGAACTCTTGGACATATGTGTTAATATTTTGAAACATCAAATTGCATTTAACATCTTTCTATTTTATCCTGACGACGTTCGCAAAAGCGAGTGAAAAATTGATAATTTTTAATATTATTTTAAATGTATTGTTTTTGTAAGTATACTATTTAGCAATCTGTATTTATTTTAGTACTTATTTTTAGTATAATTTATTTTGCAATTGTCCATTTCATAATTTACAAGTGTTCCATTGAAAAATGTAGCATTCGAAATTATTTGAATGTAACTTTTGAAATAGGTACTTGACAAGTGAACGAAAATTTATAAAAAGAATTTGCGTTCTCTGCTAAAGCAAGCATGCTAACTTCAGAAAGTAGATTGAATTTTTTATTTACAAAGAATGTACATTATATATTCTTTGACATGTTACGTAAAAATATTTTTAATGACATACATATATTTACATGCATTCTATTTTCTGTTATGCGTGAATTGCACAAAGACGCCGAAAGTTCGTTGAAAGACATATTTATTGTGAAAAATATGAATAAAGAATAGTTTTAGAAGTATCTGGATTGATTTTCTATTTTTAACTCAAATGTTTTATTTGAAAAATGTATGTAAAAATTGATTCTTGTCAGCAGTAAGCCGAAAAAGGAATAAAAGTTTTGTATTTTCTGTAATTGCAATCATATTACCTTTAAAAAACTTCCTCTAAATGCAAGCAATCTTGTATTTTAATTTTACTTTTTAATTATTTACTTATTAGTTTTACTTAATGTCATACATATTTGCATGGATTATCTTTTCACTTAATATTAACCAAAAAGTTGAAATCCAGTCAACATTTTATACAGAAGTAAAGATTGGCTGACAAAATTAAGAGATGGAAGGCATTTTCCCAAATACCTCGAGAAATACTAGATAAAAATAAATGAAAATCAGTATGGATATACCTTATAGTATGACAATAATATGTACAAAGCAAAAATTAATGTGCCATTCATTGGCAAGAGTTATTGCCAACAGTCCAATGTGGACTGAAATTCAAGATGAAAAATGGCAATCAATGTGAGGCTTGTATGGTGTGTGGTCGCCTCTAGTATGGTGTGTGGTCACCTGTGACAGACAGACAGCATGCACAAAGAGTATGCATGCTGTTAATAAGAGAGTTAAGGATTGCTTGGGGATCACTCTCCCAATCTTCCACCATAGCAATTTTTAACTCCGGAATGGTTGTGAGGGGGGGTTGGCGTCTCGCAATAGCCCTTCCGAGAGCATCCCAAGCATGTTCAATGGGGTTAAGGTCAGGAGATTTGGCTGGCCAATCCATTCGATGAATATCCTCGCTTTTCAGATACTCCTCAATGGACGCTCTACAGAGACACAACTGTCTAGGGACTTTGCTGTTGCCACAGGAACATTAGTTTCAAGGAAGACTGCTGCCAGGAGGCTCGGTAAAAGAGAGTTGTATGCCAGGAAGCCCGCCATTAGCATCTCACTTACTCCCTTCCACAAAAGAGAGCGTGCACAATGTTGCAGACAGCACCGACACTGGACACAGCTCGAATGGGCTAATGTTCTGTTCACAGATGAGTCCAAATTCAGTCTTCAACCTGATTCTCGGCGAATATTTATATGGAGGAAACCTGGGACTCGATACCTTCCCAGTAACATCATGGAAAGGGACCATTATTCTGGTGCAGGACTGATGGTTTGGGCAGGGATCATGCAAGATATCCGCACACCACTCCATGTGTTTGACGCTGGTTTTGTGAATGCCCAGAGGTACAGGCAGGATATCCTACAATCTTACGTGCGTCTTTTCAGGGGTGCTGTTGTCCTTGAATTCGTTTTTATGGACAACAATGCCCGACCATATAGGGCTCACCTGGTTGAAGAGTATCTGAAAAGCGAGGATATTCATCGAATGGATTGGTCAGCCAAATCTCCTGGCCTTAACCACATTGAACATGTTTGGGATGCTCTTGGAAGAGCTTTTGCGAGACGCCAACTCCCACCCAGAACCGTTCCGGAGTAAAAAACTGCTCTGGTGGAAGATTGGGAGAGTCTTCCACAAGCAATCCTCAACTCTCTTATTAACAGAATGCATATTCGTTGTGCATGCTGTCTATCTGTCAGAGGTGACTACACACCATACTAGAGGAGACCACACACCATAAAAGCCTTACTTTCATTGCCATCTTTCATGATGAATTTGAATCCACATTGGACTGTTGGCAATAACTCTTGTCAATGAATGGCACTTTAATTTTTGCTTTGCACATATTATTGTCATACTATAAGTTATATCCATACCAATTTTCAGTTATTTTTATCCAGTATTTCTCGAGATATTCGGAAAAATGCCTTATATCTCTTAATTTTGTCTACCAGTGTATATGAATGATGAAGCATTTTAAAAATACACACTGTAAAAGAAAGAAATACGAATAATTGTACAACTTTAAAATATTCATATTGCATGTTAGGCAACTTACCTTCACACTTTTTCCAGTCTCGATATTAGCCACGCTATAATAGAAGTGCAAATTTCAGCCTATTGCAGATGGCGTGTTTAGAAGATATTCTTTTTCTAACTCTTTTAAAATTTTATTTTCGTTAAAAAAGGTACAAAATTGCGCACACTTCCCTAGTAGCAAACCAATATTAGTTCAACATTGCACCAATATTTCATTTATTGGAAATATTGCAAAAAACACCAATGCTGGTTAAATATTGGCATTTCATTGGAAGTATTTCCGATGAATTCCCAATATTTTACAAATGTTGGCGTTACATTGGAAATATTTCCAATGATTTCCCAAAATTGTACAAACGTTGCCGTTACATTGGAAATATTTCCAGTGAAACTCCGATATTGGCATAATATTGGCTTCAAATATTAGCTAAATAAGGGCAAAATGTAAACACCCGAATATTGGATCAATATGTCATGCCAATATTGCTCCAATGTGTAGCCAATATTGGGCCAATATAGTTTGGCTACTGGGGTTCTTAGGCTTTAGAAACAAATAATTTTATGAATTGCTGTCTCAGTATTTGAATGAAAGCGATCTTGTATTAGGTAGCTTTCATTACAAAAAGTAAAAAGCTACCTATTGCAGCCGTCCGGAGGAAAGCACTTCCGGAAAATTTTGGTATATTTTCACCGATCATGACCCCCAGACCCCAAAACCACCCTCCGTTCAAATGTTGACATATATATATATATATATATATATATATATATATATATATATATATATCTGATTTTTGTCATGCGATAACTAACGTATTTATGAACCGATTTGAATGAAACTTGGTATGTACATAGTACATACAAATGTCTCGACCGAGTTCGTTGGTCAGCATCATCCGCCATTTTGTTTCAAAATGGCGGCCATTTTTAAATTTTTAAAAAATTTAAAATTTAAAATTAAATGCGAAAAAATTAAAAGTTGAAAAATATTTTTCTTTTACGTGTTAGAACTTAAAACAAAGATTCCAGAACACTTTTTATTTTGTCTATATCTTCAAAAATGATTGAGTTATAGCACTTTGAATTTTTCATATGGCTGACATTTTGAAACGATCTGATTTTTGTCACGTGATAACACGCGTATTTATGAACCGATTTCAATGAAACTTGGTATGTACATAGTACATACAAATGTCTCAACCGAGTTCGTTGGCCAGCATCATCCGCCATTTTGTTTCAAAATGGTGGCCATTTTAAAATTTTTAAAATTTTTAAAATTTAAAATTAAATGCGAAAAAATCAAAATTTGAAAAATATTTTTCTTTTACGCGTTAGAACTTAAAACAACGATTCCAGAACACTTTTTATTTTGTCTATATCTTACAAAATGATTGAATTATAGCACTTTGAATTTTTCTTATGTCTGACATTTTGAAACGATCTGATTTTTGTCACGTGATAACTCGCGTATTTATGAACCGATTTCAATGAAACTTGGTATGTACATAGTACATACAAATGTCTCGACCGAGTTCGTCGGCCAGCATCATCCACCATTTTGTTTCAAAATGGTGGCCATTTTAAATTTTTTAAAAATTTAAAATTAAATGCGAAAAAATTAAAATTTGAAAAATATTTTTCTTTTACGCGTTAGAACTTAAAACAACGATTCCAGAACACTTTTTATTTTGTCTATATCTTACAAAATGATTGAATTATAGCACTTTGAATTTTTCTTATGTCTGACATTTTGAAACGATCTGATTTTTGTCACGTGATAACTCGCGTATTTATGAACCGATTTCAATGAAACTTGGTATGTACATAGTACATACAAATGTCTCGACCGAGTTCGTCGGCCAGCATCATCCACCATTTTGTTTCAAAATGGTGGCCATTTTAAATTTTTTAAAAATTTAAAATTAAATGCGAAAAAATTAAAAATTTAAAAATATTTTTCTTTTACGTGTTAGAACTTAAAACAACGATTCCAGAACACTTTTATTTTGTCTATATCTTAAAAAATGATTGAGTTATAGCACTTTGAATTTTGCTTATGGCTGACATTTTGAAACGGTCTGATATGAACAATCCACAATGTTGCTTTAAAATGGCATACACTTTATGATATCGTGGAATTTGGTGACTCTCTAAATCGCTTAAAATAAAACCAGGTTGAATAAAAGATGACTAATTTCTAAAAATTTCTATTAATATTCAGTCTTGACAAAAACTAGTATTCAATCTTATAAAATCACTAATTTTATAAGATTTTTTCCACTAATTTCAGCTTAGTATTTTTGAACAATGTAACTTACCTTAACATAAATAAATAAATATATAAGTATATGAAAGCTACCTCTTCCTCCCGGCACTGCCGGAAGGACTTTTTTAAATTTTATTTTAAATATCAAGAACAAGTGGTCTTTTCGACATACACATTTATACGGATTACCTTTTCACATTTTAAAAATACAGTTAAGCGTCGATTATCTGGACCGTTTGAGACTGATCCTCTTAAAAAAAAATCAATTTTCGAAAAATCTAGATTTTATCTTAAGTGCATAAAGATGCTTCACTTCAAAAGTTTTTGAGAATGTTAGAAAAAACATATGACCTTTGAAAAATCCGGTTAATTGGAAAATCTGGGTAATTGACGTCCGGATAATCGGCGCTCTATTGTATTTTAACTTTTTCACTTCCGTGAACTGGTTTTTCCGTACCCTAAGCTCCAGGTTTCACTGGAATAATAGCATTTTATTCATTATTATAATTCTTCAGATATAATTTATTTGTAAGGAATTAAGTTATGATTAATACTTTAATGTCTTATATACCTACACGTATAAAAGAATAATGTATCATGTTGAAAAAAAAATTTTTTTTAGTATTTGAAAAAAATTACGTAGAAAACAACATTACAGTTTTGCGCTTTTGCTCAGCAGTCAGAGGGTTAAAGAGATTTTTTTTAAACATAGAACGCTTTTCTTGAAATATATAAAAGTACAACATTTATATCTTACTAAATAGATTCTTGATAAATGTAAGATGAATTAAAAAACAGAATGTATAGCACACCCGGAAGAGATGTGACATATCTCGACAAAAGTAAATTTCACCGGAGAGGCAAAAGAGAATTCGCATGATTTTTTGTAACATGAAATAATAGTACTTAACTGTACAAAACAGGAGTAAAAATGTACATAAAAGTATAAAACTCTTAAGCATGAATACATTTAAGGAAGTCTGGAGAATTAGATTAACTTACTCCTCACGCAATTCAAACCCTCCTGTGGTCTTAATTGGACAAATAATCTAATATTAGAATTTTCCATATAACTATACTTATGAAACATTTTGAAAAACACTCAACATTTTATATTGAAATGAAGATTGACTGCTAAAATATATATGAATGATGAAACATTTGAAAAACACAGTAGAGCGCCATTTATCCGGGCCAGTTGGGCTTAGGCCGATCCTGTTAATGAAAAATCTGAATAATTGGGCGACTTTAAAAAAGCATGTATGGCGTGTGTTTTAGGCAACTTCACTTCAGACTCGATATTGCACTGGCTATAATGTAAGGGCAAATTTTTAGCACATAGTAGATGGTGTGTTTAACTGTTATTTTTTAACTCTTTTAAAATTTTAATTCCTACAAAATACTGTTCAAAAGCGTAGTGCAAATTGGTACAAAATTACACATACTTCTTGGGTTCTAGAAACAGTTAGTTTTATGAGTTGCTAGCTCTGAATTTGTTAGCATTATTGGGAATGGGAATTTATTAATTAACATCCATAACATTCAGACAAATTTATTCTAAACAGCCAAAAAAAACAGAAATACTTTCCCTCAAAGCAGATGGGATGATACTTGGACGACAGAGGCGCATAAGTGGGACGTTTGCTGCGTGGTGTCTTAACCTCCTCAGTCCTGGGAGATATATCAGTCAATATATCGATGCTTATGATGTGCACGCATTTATTTAAAATGTCTAAAAGAAATTTTAAGAATTTTAAAAGCATTTAAATTATTTTAAAGTGTGTTCTTTAGTGTCTCATACAGGTAACATTAAGACTGACGAGGATATTCAACAGTGTCATCTGAACTGTGTGCTCCAAACCACTTTTACTATGATCTATAATCCGCTGGAATTTCAGTTGATGCAGTTTTTGTTTTCGATTTTGCTTTACAGAGATGGAGAGTCTCCCATGTCCCTTTTCTATAACCCCGTTCGAAACGGAAGACTTTTACGAAATTTTTAATGCTTCGTCACCGGTTTTAAAAATCAGAAATTTGTGGCTTATAAATCGTGTAAATGCGTTGATTAAATAAAACAAATATCTTAGAAAATTTTTACTGGTGGGGAAAAACAAGGATTCTTAAGACCTTTTTGCGGCACGTATACGTGTCGCTCGTTCCCAAGGAGTTAACCCATTAACGCCCAGCGTCCTCGTTTGAGGACGGTTACAAAAACAGCAAGAAAGTGGTTTTCCCACCAGTAAACAGGAAGATAAATAAATACCTTATTTCACGAGACAAAATCCTCGATAAGTTTAGATAAAAGTTAATTTGCTTTTAAAAGTGGTGGGAAATACAAAATTTAAATTTTAGCGAAGAAAATAATTCGGGCGTTAATGGGTTAAATACGCATAAACATTCAATGCCTTGACATCTACTGATGATTTCACCGTCATTTATTTGCTTTGTATAAATACAAACAAAGATATGTCCCGAACAACTTGCTAGTAGCATAGTTTTTCACTAAACTGTCAACGATTCAATTCTACTCTCCAACAAAATCACTTAAACTTTCGGCGCTCGGGGCGCGTATTTTCATCACATGAGCTGGCAAGCGTTGTAAATTGTACAACGGGAGGAAAACATTCAATTATTGCTATTTTTTATTTTACAAGTAATTTAACATACAAATATCATACAAGTTTTCCCTGCTCATAATTTATGAAAGTATTCCGCAATACGCTTCGATTTATTTGGTTATAACATATTAAAGGAGGCGTGAATTTTGTTTTAAAGAAAAAAAATAAGCGAATGTTATACTTTTTACAACGGCGCGCAATCCAGAATATTAACTCAGAAGTCTTTGCTATCACAGGAATAAGTAAGCGCAAAACATGATTTCTGAGATTCCCTAGTAGCAGCTATATAGTATTTACACCTCAGAACTTGCCGTTAACGGTCATCAGTAGTATATGTCCGTCCTGTGATAATTCATTCACTGCTGTTTTCGCTGTTTCCAACCAGTGAAACCAGATACTGTTTCTGATGTTTCCAGCCAGAGCGTGGTTGAAAACAGTTCGTAACTATTAAGTGTCAAGCAGTTTGTTGGATAGATTCATACTGCATATGCTGGATGTAGTGCATAAGTTTTTCAGTCATTTGTTTTGTTTTTTTTTGTTAGCGTAGTAAGGATTTTTGATAACAGACGTCGCTTTTAATCGTGTATTCAGCATTTTCTGAGTGGATAAATATAAGAAGAGAAATTGTTTTTCTTTTATATATTATTGACGGTATTTTTCTTGTTTTTAAAAGATTTAAGTTTTTTTGTTTTTTTGTTTGTTTGTTTTTGTTTCGTGATACGACATGTTTTTTGAATTAAAACATCCTTCCACCTGTATTGTTGTAGGAGTGACTCAGTCTGGAAAATCGTTTCTAGTACGTAAAATGATTCGAGAAAATGCTTATGGTTCAAAAATCAAACGTGTAAAATGGTGTTATTTATATCCACCGAAATGGATGCACGAAGAGCCTGACATAGAATTTATACGCGGTTTACCTACCACATTTGAGACAGATGATCTTATTATATTGGATGACCACATGCATCGATTGACTGACAAGGTTGCAGAGATTTTTACTGTTGTTTCACATCAGTGTTGCATAAGCGTCATTTTACTGTTGCAAAATTTATTCCCGAGAGCTGCAGTAATGCGAGATATCAGTTTAAATTCGCATTATATCATTTTATTTAAAAATTCTAGAGATAAAGCTCAGTTTCGTTATTTTGGGCGTCAAGTATATCCGGAAAATACAAAATATTTTTTGGATGCTTATATAAAAGCGACAAAAGAACAATTTTCGTATTTAGTTGTCGACTTGCATCCTCAGACAGAAGAAGAATATCGCTTGCGCGAAAGTCTTTTTCCTACGCCCGAAGGCATTTATTGGTTATATTTACCGGAATGAAAAATTTAAGAAAAAATCATTACTTTCTGCATATGCTGGCGAAAGCCACGCCGGCGCAAAAGCGAGCGCTTTTGCGAACATCGACTAACTCTCAAATATCTGCGTTGTGCGAAATTTGTTTGAACATTTTGGCCGGACACCTGCCAATAAATATAAAAAGGCTGAAAAAATATAAAGATACTATTCGTAAACTAACCAAACGATCTATCAGCTTTCGTAAGAAAAAGGCTCTTTTAGTGAATCCAACTGGCGGATTCTTGCCCGCCCTTGCCCCTGTCATACTATCAGCATTAGCGGGTTAGCCGGAAGAGTTATCGGCGATAAAATTGTAAAGAAATAGAATTATGGCTAGACGAGTTGCACTTATACCGGAAGAACTGTTTTCTTCACATCAGTACAAAGATCCCGAATTAAGATTAGAAGATGAAATTGCTTCTCTATTGGATCGTAAAAAAATTCCTGATGACATGAAAGCGAAGCTTTTAAGTCAACTCGTCATGCGTTACCAAAAAACATTTCATACTCCTCCAGATCCAATACCTGTCTCCGTTCAAAAGGACCAAATTTCTGAAAATGAAGAAAAAAAAGAGAAACAGAATGATGAAAGCCCTGATGAAAATGAAAATACTGTTAGCCATGCGAAACAAGACGTTATAATGAAGGATATATTAATATCGACTCCTCACAGATATAAAAAATATGTACCTATGATTGTTGAAAAATTGAAAACAAGAAATTATTTTTGGAATTCAGAGGGGGAAATCATGGAGGGAAATAAACCCATAAAAGGCACAAACATTGTCGATTGTTTTTCTTATGTGTTCAGAAATATGAAAAATCCCGTAGAACCGCAAAAATTCGAATTTTTTTTAAAAGCGTTGTCAGAGATAAACATACCAAGAGCGTGGATTGCAAATAAGTTTGTTTTGGCCAAATTACAAAAACAAAATACCGAAGACGTATTTCTTCCGGAAGTCACTTCAACTCCATATAATAAAAGGGACAGCGATGCTTCTTCGATTATGAAAGGTGACTCTGTACTCGGGAAGCGCAGTCGAGACTTAAAGAGTTATTCGTTTTCACCAAGGTCATCTGATTCAAAAAAATGGGTTCGATCCAGAAGCCATTCGCCGAAGAAGAAGTGGCTAGAATATTAGAAAAGTACTATTATGATGTAAAAAATCCGGCATCTTTCGGAGGAATTTTAAAACTATCAAAAGCAACCGGTTTGCCCGCAGAAAAAATTAAAACATGGTTAATGACACAAGATGCATACACTCTACATAAGCCGGTGAGATACAAATTCAAACGTCGGAAAGTTTTATCGTATGGTATAGGCGAACTCATAGAGTGTGATTTGACAGATTTGTCAAAATTGTCGAGATATAACAAAGGAATGAAATATTTGTTAACGGCAATAGATGTTTTTAGCAAGTATGCATGGGCAATTCCCATCAAGAATAAAACTGCTGACAGTGTTGTCAATGCTTTGAAAAAACTGTTATCTCAATTAAAAAGCCCTCCACATCTTATCCATTCAGACAGAGGAAAAGAATTTTATAATAACAAGGTACGAGGGTTGTTTAAAAAGTACAAAATCAAACATTATTCTTCTCAGAGTGAAAATAAAGCCTCGGTGGTTGAGCGTTTTAATCGAACATTAAAATCAAGATTATATCGCATTTTTACGTACAGAAATTCATATAAATACATCGACATTTTAGATTCTGTATTAAAAAGCTATAATTCCACAAAACACAGCAGTACGGGCTTAGCTCCCGTTGAGGTCACACCGGAATTGGAGCCCTACGTATTTGAAAAATTATATGGTTATCGGAAGGAAAGCGACTTTAAATTTAACGTAAATGACCAAGTTAGAATATCGAAAGCAAAAAAGGTATTTCGAAGAGGTTATTTACCGAATTGGAGTGAAGAGGTTTTTATCATTCACGAGCGCTATCCCACAAATCCTCCTACATATGTCATAAAAGACTTGAAAGGTGAAATTTTGAAAGGAAGATTTTATGAGGAAGAGATTCAGAAAGTTATAAAAAAATCGAGTGACTATTGGAGGATAGAGAAAATTTTAAAGACTAGAGGAGAAGGACCAAATAAAGAATACTTCGTTAAGTGGGCTGGATTTGATAAACGTTTCTGCTCGTGGGTCAAAGAATCATGGATGAGATCCTAGACGAATTTTACGTGACTCTTCCGAGCAACTCTAGCATGGACTATTTTCCTGAAAATACCCAATCTTCATATCGTACGAAATTATTTTCTCCAATTGTGCTCTCTGGTGAATGGGAAGTAGCTCTTTCAGAGGTATTTATGCCTAGAAGTTGGTTCAATGTGAATTTTCATAATAATAGTTATTCGGTTACATTAGAGAAGGAGGAAATTTTACCTCTTGATGGCGAGAAATACAATATAGCATTACCTGATAAAGTGGGAGAAAATATCGAAAAATTTTGGTCGAGTATTAATAAAGAAATCGAAAAAAAGATAAATGTGGATTCTCCATCAGTCAAGTTTGAGATGCGAGATAATGGATCCGCATTATACATAGACATAGCGAATGGATTCGAAATAATGATCGAAGCGGCTTCGGCACCCAAATTGCTATACATGCTTCATTTACCAACCGAGAATACTGTTATTACCACTTCGAGCCTTTATCAGTTTAGACCCTCTCAACAAAGTTTAGCATCGAACAGTTTTACCATTATTAACAAAAAGCCTAAAAATATAATTAATCACATCTTGCCATTCAATCGCATAAAGCCGAGAAAATCAGAGGATTCAAATGAAGACGTTTTTAAAATTTTAAACGCTAATATCGAACTTTTAGAATTGCAAGATTACTTAATTATCGATTACCAACCTGCAAAAAATGAAGTGGAATTCAAGATATCGAAAAACGCGACGTTACATCTGTCAAAGGAAAACTGTATTTCTCTAATGAGAAAATTAGATTTGAAGGAAAGTTGTTCTTTGAGTTCCGGTTCATGGAAATACAAAGTGAATCCATTACTTCAACCAACCACTGGTGAATACATGGAATTAGAAATTAAAGAATATTACACAACCAAAAAAATTGTAAGGTCTACTGAAAATTTAACAATCAATAGAGGGATGTATAAAACGGCAGACAGATTATTTAAAGAATTTAAGTACGTAAAGTTGGAACTACAACCTGATTTAAGAGTACGATTAGATGTTCCGAAGAATCACGAAATTTTTTTTGATAAAGAATTGAGAGATATGCTGGGGTTTATTGAGAATGAACCCTTCAAACACGGCACCTACGTGAGTAATTATGCATTGGAGATCGATGGCGGCATTACAGAAATATATATATACACAGATATAATTGTTTCTCACTATGTCGGAGACACGGTTTCTCCGCTTTTACGTGTTATACCCTGTGCTAATGAAAAGGAAGATCAGATTGTTAAGCATTACGATGCGCCATTGTACTTTCCTCTGCGTAAAAATTTCATTGAAACAATAGAGATCGAAATTAAATCTAGTTCTGGTGATAATATTATATTTACACATGGTAAAACACTAATCGTGTTATCATTCCGACGGAAAAGGCTATAAAAGCGAGGAAACTCTCCTTAACGTCTTATTCTTGCCAACATGCATCTGAACGTAAAAGACTGCGAAGCATATTATTGCGCTCAAGTGGGCGGAGGAGGACGAGGTCCTTATTTTCACGACGTATTACATCAAAGGGGATATGGATGGTTTGGTGATCTGCGCAGGTACCTTCAACCAATTGCAATAAAAGCAACCAGTTATTTAGGGAAACACCTGTTGAATACTGGAAAAAATGTAATAAGCGATGTTGCTTCCTGTGTGTCTTTTAGAGATTCGACTCGGAATAGAATTCGCGAAACAACCTCCAAAGTTAAAAAGGACTTGATTGATAAATTACAGCACGGCAGTGGTAAAAAAGCTATAAAAAGAAAGCGCAAAAGACAAACTAATCATTCACAAAACAAACGCTGCAAGACCGTGCGACACGATATTTTTTCATAACGAACAGCAACGATAACAAGAAATATGGCATTCCTTAAAAGTGAGTTAGATTTGTTTAACACCGCTGCTGTTCAATTGGCAATCGATTCATCTACATTTTTAGAAGTGCATCCGATATCTTCGATATCAGAAAAAACACCCATAGAGTTTTATATTGCCGGAAATGGAGAGCATTATTTAGACCTATCTCACACAATTTTACAACTGCAAGTAAAAATTTTAAAAAAGAATGGAGATGATTTAACTGACTCAGACCATGTTGCACCAATTAATAATCTTTTAAACACGATGTTTTCAGAATGTTCTGTTTTCTTAAACGATAAGCAAGTAGCCTCACAAGCAAATTATGCGTATCGTGCTTATTTGGAAAGTTTGCTGTTTTCGTCAAAGTCTTCGCAAGAAACTTTGTATGGAGCATCGCTTTTTTTTTAAGACACCGCAGGACACCATGATAGTCTGACCTTCACAACGTCGAACCCCGGAGGTGGAGCAGACATAGTTACAACTTCAAAGAATGCTGGATATAATTCACGTTACGACGCCTGTAAAAGGAGCAAGGTAATTGACCTAATAGGTCCATTGCACTTTGATTTGGCAACGCAGCCAAAACTTTTAATTAATGGAGTAAATATTCGAATAAAATTAGAGCGAAATAAAGATATCTTTTCTCTCATGTCCAAAGAAGATGCATACAAAATTGTTATACAATCAGCAAGTCTCTACATTAGGAAAGTTTTGGTAGCACCATCTATTATGATTGGTCATGAGAAAGCGTTAGAAAAGGGAGTTATTAAAATGCCTATAAGAAGAATCGAGGTCAAAACTTTTTCGTTATCTACCGGTTTGCAATCATCAACAATCGCGAATGCTTTCATCGGACAGTTACCGACTAGAATAATCTTAGGTTTCGTGTCAAATCTTGGATATAATGGAAACTCAGAGAAAAATCCATTCAATTTTCATCATTACAATCTAAATTACTTAACCATTTTAAACGACGGAGTGATGTATCCTTCTAAGCCTTTTCAACCGCAATTCAATAATGATCTATATGCCAGATGTTATCTCAGCCTTTTCACTGATTTGAATCGCTATCACAATTTTCAAAATGTGAATATTAATTATGGGGAATATAAGCAAGGTTATACATTATATGCTGTTGATCAGACGCCAGATTTTGCAGCCAATGAAAGTCATATTAGTGTTGTCAAGACCGGAAATATTGCATTGGACATTAAGTTTTCATCTCCTCTGCCCGAAACTGTTACGCTTGTTGCTTTTACCGAGTACAGAAACATTATTGAAATAGATAAGACACGTAGCATTTTTACTGATTATTAACTGCGGGAAAAAAATGGACACAATTACACTATGTAGACTGGAATGCAGCGATAAACTTTTAAAGAAAGAATTTTGTGGTGTTTTTTCTTCCGATACTCTACAGAAAAAAAGACACTTCAACGCATTTATTGTTAATTTGGATGCTAAAACTTTACCCGGAAGTCATTGGGTTTGCATTTACTTTTCCGAAAATATATGCTACTATTTTGATAGTTATGGTCTGCCGCCTAGAAACAGAGATATACTCCGTTTTATGAAAAGATATCTAAATGACAAGGAGGAGGATAATAATTAAAAACTTATAGATGTGAACATCAAAAAAAACTTTTCTTGAATTGTGTTTCTTCGTTATTTTAATACTGATAAAAAAAAATGGACGAACTGAGGAGTCCAAAAACTTTAAAAATATTAAGTATGGAACAAATAGTTTCTAATCACTTTTGTTTAAATGAACTTGACAAAAACGAATTACATTTACCGAAAAGTTTGTTTCAAGAACTCGTAGAGGTTGGACCTAGTTTAGTGAAAATGCCTAATTATGATAATTCTAATTTTGAATTTTTTGGTTTCAAAGAAAAGGTTCAGAAAAGAAAAATTCATAAAAGTCTGTTGAACGACCATACTTATTCCAAATTTTTTGTTGTTTGGTTACAATCATTGCAAGCGGATGAACTACAAATGTATTTACCAATAGTAGTGCATTTTTTAGAAATTTTGTACGTATTGGAAAGTGATAATGGAGAAAGTGTTTTTCGGTTATGTACCAAATGCTTAAAATTACACTTAACGACGCAATCTATAAATTTAAATTCTGGACGGTATAGAATTAAAAAAAAAATTATTCATAAAACTTATGATTCATTTGCTTTGCAAAGAGAATTAAAAGAAAAAATACAAGGTAAAAGAAATTGGTGTCATTCTTGCAAACAGGTACCGCTTTACCAAATTGCTAATTACGCGTTGTGTGAAAAAATTGTGGGGTTGACTGCACACAACTGTCCATATCACTTTCCAATTGATGAAGACAGTGACGAATTCATTTACTGTTTAAGTTGCTACGGCAGTGGTATCTTGACGAATTTCAATTTACATCAAGATGTAAATAATTCAATGTTTTCTTAAAAAATTGTAAATGATGGGTTTTTATTAGTATATCTTTATACGCTTTTTGCTTGTGTTTTGCTTTTTTATGTTTATGTATTTTTGAATATGACTAAAGCTATGAATTTTTTTGTATGTGTGTGTGTGTTGATTTTTTATATGACATATTTTGAATGGACTTTTTCATATATACATTTACATATTGATGAAATAAGACTTAGATTGTACATAATTTGCATAATGTTCTTTAAAAAAAGGATTATTATTTTAATGATTTTTAAGGGAAAAATCAGATCGAAATGGATTCATTTTTATGTTATATATAAATAATATAATGGACTGTTATGATATCATATAAATATATGAATACAATATGATTTGCATACATTATATAATTTGAGTCTCAATGATTATTTTAATGTTACTGTTAGATTCGATTATTTAATGATTTTTTGTTTGCTTGGAAAAATATGTAATATTATATATATGTTAATAAAAATCTGTATTTTTCTTTTTTCTTTAATTGTGGTCTTAAAATTATTTTTGTTTAAAAAAAAAAAAAAACATTTAAAAAAAGTTATTTTAAAAACATAAAAAAGTATATTTTTTAAAAAACAGAGCGTCGATAATTTTTGTCGGACATTAAAAAAAGACCACATTGTATTATTGATATTTTTTTGTAATATTTTCAATTTTTTGAAATAATTATACAATGCAATTTTTTATTATTTTTATTTTTTTAAAGTTATAGAATGCAACTCTTTCAGATTTTTTTTAATTGACCGACGAAATTTATCGACTTTAATCTGTATTGATTAAAAATAAGATAAAAAGAAACACACACAAAAAACAACAAAAAAGAATTACGAACAAAAATAAGTATACAAGAAAAATTTATTTTTTTCATACATATTTCATACAAACTTCTTCATGAAAAAGAAAAATTACATAAAACTTCAATTACTTTTTTTTTAATACTTCACAATGTTACATGTTAGTATGTATGTTGCATATATATAATGTTATACATTGAATATTATTATTACATTTTTTATGAAAACGCGTGAAGCTCTGCAACAAGTTCATCATCTGTTAAAATGGTAAAATAACCAATTTTAGAGTTCTTGTCAGACGTATGTTTACCATCAATAGTTTCTTCGTGATAAGATTTTCCATCCAAAATGCACTCCAGAATATCATCATACAGTTTTGAAGAATAAATATGTGCAAATAACATGCAGTTTAAGAAATCGGTCGATAAAAAGAGATATCCAAATTTTTTTTTGTTTTGTTTTACATTAGCATACTTTATAATTTCACTATTATTCAACATCTTGAAATAAATTTTTTCATCAGAGGTTTCCCAGTCTCTAGCTGCTCGTAAACATTGATGCGCGTGCTCATAAAGCGTGCCATGAAGGTAAGTCAAATCTCCAGGTTCTCCATCAGCAGCAGCATCCGACATAAAAAAGAATCCGTATCTCTCCATGGTAGACTGTCTTATGACATTTATTGAGGAAGTTCAAGCAGTTTTCATATTAACTAACGCCACACATGATTGCTTCTTTTCAGGAAACATGTGACAACAACTCGACAAGTAAAAATTTTTTTTCACAAACTTTTTAATGAATTGTTCATTATATTTTCTATTTAGAGGATGTAAATTTTTTAAAGATTTTTTTCTTAAGTTTCTGACGCATTGATGAAGAAAATATAAAGAAAAAAATCCACAAGTTGTTGAAAAGTCGTCTTGGAAGCATAAATTACTGTATCTAATTGCATTGCTGTTTCTTTTCATAAAACGGAGTATATCTCTGTTTCTAGGCGGCAGACCATAACTATCAAAATAGTAGCATATATTTTCGGAAAAGTAAATGCAAACCCAATGACTTCCGGGTAAAGTTTTAGCATCCAAATTAACAATAAATGCGTTGAAGTGTCTTTTTTTCTTCGGTAGAGTATCGGAAGAAAAAACACCACAAAATTCTTTCTTTAAAAGTTTATCGCTGCATGCCAGTCTACATAGTGTAATTGTGTCCATTTTTTCCCCGCAGTTAATAATCAGTAAAAATGCTACGTGTCTTATCAATTTCAATAATGTTTCTGTACTCGGTAAAAGCAACAAGCGTAACAGTTTCGGGCAGAGGAGATGAAAACTTAATGTCCAATGAAATATTTCCGGTCTTGACAACACTAATATGACTTTCATTGGCTGCAAAATCTGGCGTCAGATCAACAGCATATAATGTATAACCTTGCTTATATTCCCCATAATTAATATTCACATTTTGAAAATTGTGATAGCGATTCAAATCAGTGAAAAGGCTGAGATAACATCTGGCATATAGATCATTATTGAATTGCGGTTGAAAAGGCTTAGAAGGATACATCACTCCGTCGTTTAAAATGGTTAAGTAATTTAGATTGTAATGATGAAAATTGAATGGATTTTTCTCTGAGTTTCCATTATATCCAAGATTTGACACGAAACCTAAGATTATTCTAGTCGGTAACTGTCCGATGAAAGCATTCGCGATTGTTGATGATTGCAAACCGGTAGATAACGAAAAAGTTTTGACCTCGATTCTTCTTATAGGCATTTTAATAACTCCCTTTTCTAACGCTTTCTCATGACCAATCATAATAGATGGTGCTACCAAAACTTTCCTAATGTAGAGACTTGCTGATTGTATAACAATTTTGTATGCATCTTCTTTGGACATGAGAGAAAAGATATCTTTATTTCGCTCTAATTTTATTCGAATATTTACTCCATTAATTAAAAGTTTTGGCTGCGTTGCCAAATCAAAGTGCAATGGACCTATTAGGTCAATTACCTTGCTCCTTTTACTGGCGTCGTAACGTGAATTATATCCAGCATTCTTTGAAGTTGTAACTATGTCTGCTCCACCTCCGGGGTTCGACGTTGTGAAGGTCAGACTATCATGGTGTCCTGCGGTGTCTTTAAAAAAAAGCGATGCTCCATACAAAGTTTCTTGCGAAGACTTTGACGAAAACAGCAAACTTTCCAAATAAGCACGATACGCATAATTTGCTTGTGAGGCTACTTGCTTATCGTTTAAGAAAACAGAACATTCTGAAAACATCGTGTTTAAAAGATAATTAATTGGTGCAACATGGTCTGAGTCAGTTAAATCATCTCCATTCTTTTTTAAAATTTTTACTTGCAGTTGCAAAATTGTGTGAGATAGGTCTAAATAATGCTCTCCATTTCCGGCAATATAAAACTCTATGGGTGTTTTTTCTGATATCGAAGATATCGGATGCACTTCTAAAAATGTAGATGAATCGATTGCCAATTGAACAGCAGCGGTGTTAAACAAATCTAACTCACTTTTAAGGAATGCCATATTTCTTGTTATCGTTGCTGTTCGTTATGAAAAAATATCGTGTCGCACGGTCTTGCAGCGTTTGTTTTGTGAATGATTAGTTTGTCTTTTGCGCTTTCTTTTTATAGCTTTTTTACCACTGCCGTGCTGTAATTTATCAATCAAGTCCTTTTTAACTTTGGAGGTTGTTTCGCGAATTCTATTCCGAGTCGAATCTCTAAAAGACACACCGGAAGCAACATCGCTTATTACATTTTTTCCAGTATTCAACAGGTGTTTCCCTAAATAACTGGTTGCTTTTATTGCAATTGGTTGAAGATACCTGCGCAGATCACCAAACCATCCATATCCCCTTTGATGTAATACGCCGTGAAAATAAGGACCTCGTCCTCCTCCGCCCACTTGAGCGCAATAATATGCTTCGCAGTCTTTTACGTTCAGATGCATGTTGGCAAGAATAAGACGTTAAGGAGAGTTTCCTCGCTTTTATAGCCTTTTCCGTCGGAATGATAACACGATTAGTGTTTTACCATGTGTAAATATAATATTATCACCAGAACTAGATTTAATTTCGATCTCTATTGTTTCAATGAAATTTTTACGCAGAGGAAAGTACAATGGCGCATCGTAATGCTTAACAATCTGATCTTCCTTTTCATTAGCACAGGGTATAACACGTAAAAGCGGAGAAACCGTGTCTCCGACATAGTGAGAAACAATTATATCTGTGTATATATATATTTCTGTAATGCCGCCATCGATCTCCAATGCATAATTACTCACGTAGGTGCCGTGTTTGAAGGGTTCATTCTCAATAAACCCCAGCATATCTCTCAATTCTTTATCAAAAAAAATTTCGTGATTCTTCGGAACATCTAATCGTACTCTTAAATCAGGTTGTAGTTCCAACTTTACGTACTTAAATTCTTTAAATAATCTGTCTGCCGTTTTATACATCCCTCTATTGATTGTTAAATTTTCAGTAGACCTTACAATTTTTTTGGTTGTGTAATATTCTTTAATTTCTAATTCCATGTATTCACCAGTGGTTGGTTGAAGTAATGGATTCACTTTGTATTTCCATGAACCGGAACTCAAAGAACAACTTTCCTTCAAATCTAATTTTCTCATTAGAGAAATACAGTTTTCCTTTGACAGATGTAACGTCGCGTTTTTCGATATCTTGAATTCCACTTCATTTTTTGCAGGTTGGTAATCGATAATTAAGTAATCTTGCAATTCTAAAAGTTCGATATTAGCGTTTAAAATTTTAAAAACGTCTTCATTTGAATCCTCTGATTTTCTCGGCTTTATGCGATTGAATGGCAAGATGTGATTAATTATATTTTTAGGCTTTTTGTTAATAATGGTAAAACTGTTCGATGCTAAACTTTGTTGAGAGGGTCTAAACTGATAAAGGCTCGAAGTGGTAATAACAGTATTCTCGGTTGGTAAATGAAGCATGTATAGCAATTTGGGTGCCGAAGCCGCTTCGATCATTATTTCGAATCCATTCGCTATGTCTATGTATAATGCGGATCCATTATCTCGCATCTCAAACTTGACTGATGGAGAATCCACATTTATCTTTTTTTCGATTTCTTTATTAATACTCGACCAAAATTTTTCGATATTTTCTCCCACTTTATCAGGTAATGCTATATTGTATTTCTCGCCATCAAGAGGTAAAATTTCCTCCTTCTCTAATGTAACCGAATAACTATTATTATGAAAATTCACATTGAACCAACTTCTAGGCATAAATACCTCTGAAAGAGCTACTTCCCATTCACCAGAGAGCACAATTGGAGAAAATAATTTCGTACGATATGAAGATTGGGTATTTTCAGGAAAATAGTCCATGCTAGAGTTGCTCGGAAGAGTCACGTAAAATTCGTCTAGGATCTCATCCATGATTCTTTGACCCACGAGCAGAAACGTTTATCAAATCCAGCCCACTTAACGAAGTATTCTTTATTTGGTCCTTCTCCTCTAGTCTTTAAAATTTTCTCTATCCTCCAATAGTCACTCGATTTTTTTATAACTTTCTGAATCTCTTCCTCATAAAATCTTCCTTTCAAAATTTCACCTTTCAAGTCTTTTATGACATATGTAGGAGGATTTGTGGGATAGCGCTCGTGAATGATAAAAACCTCTTCACTCCAATTCGGTAAATAACCTCTTCGAAATACCTTTTTTGCTTTCGATATTCTAACTTGGTCATTTACGTTAAATTTAAAGTCGCTTTCCTTCCGATAACCATATAATTTTTCAAATACGTAGGGCTCCAATTCCGGTGTGACCTCAACGGGAGCTAAGCCCGTACTGCTGTGTTTTGTGGAATTATAGCTTTTTAATACAGAATCTAAAATGTCGATGTATTTATATGAATTTCTGTACGTAAAAATGCGATATAATCTTGATTTTAATGTTCGATTAAAACGCTCAACCACCGAGGCTTTATTTTCACTCTGAGAAGAATAATGTTTGATTTTGTACTTTTTAAACAACCCTCGTACCTTGTTATTATAAAATTCTTTTCCTCTGTCTGAATGGATAAGATGTGGAGGGCTTTTTAATTGAGATAACAGTTTTTTCAAAGCATTGACAACACTGTCAGCAGTTTTATTCTTGATGGGAATTGCCCATGCATACTTGCTAAAAACATCTATTGCCGTTAACAAATATTTCATTCCTTTGTTATATCTCGACAATTTTGACAAATCTGTCAAATCACACTCTATGAGTTCGCCTATACCATACGATAAAACTTTCCGACGTTTGAATTTGTATCTCACCGGCTTATGTAGAGTGTATGCATCTTGTGTCATTAACCATGTTTTAATTTTTTCTGCGGGCAAACCGGTTGCTTTTGATAGTTTTAAAATTCCTCCGAAAGATGCCGGATTTTTTACATCATAATAGTACTTTTCTAATATTCTAGCCACTTCTTCTTCGGCGAATGGCTTCTGGATCGAACCCATTTTTTTGAATCAGATGACCTTGGTGAAAACGAATAACTCTTTAAGTCTCGACTGCGCTTCCCGAGTACAGAGTCACCTTTCATAATCGAAGAAGCATCGCTGTCCCTTTTATTATATGGAGTTGAAGTGACTTCCGGAAGAAATACGTCTTCGGTATTTTGTTTTTGTAATTTGGCCAAAACAAACTTATTTGCAATCCACGCTCTTGGTATGTTTATCTCTGACAACGCTTTTAAAAAAAATTCGAATTTTTGCGGTTCTACGGGATTTTTCATATTTCTGAACACATAAGAAAAACAATCGACAATGTTTGTGCCTTTTATGGGTTTATTTCCCTCCATGATTTCCCCCTCTGAATTCCAAAAATAATTTCTTGTTTTCAATTTTTCAACAATCATAGGTACATATTTTTTATATCTGTGAGGAGTCGATATTAATATATCCTTCATTATAACGTCTTGTTTCGCATGGCTAACAGTATTTTCATTTTCATCAGGGCTTTCATCATTCTGTTTCTCTTTTTTTTCTTCATTTTCAGAAATTTGGTCCTTTTGAACGGAGACAGGTATTGGATCTGGAGGAGTATGAAATGTTTTTTGGTAACGCATGACGAGTTGACTTAAAAGCTTCGCTTTCATGTCATCAGGAATTTTTTTACGATCCAATAGAGAAGCAATTTCATCTTCTAATCTTAATTCGGGATCTTTGTACTGATGTGAAGAAAACAGTTCTTCCGGTATAAGTGCAACTCGTCTAGCCATAATTCTATTTCTTTACAATTTTATCGCCGATAACTCTTCCGGCTAACCCGCTAATGCTGATAGTATGACAGGGGCAAGGGCGGGCAAGAATCCGCCAGTTTGATTCACTAAAAGAGCCTTTTTCTTACGAAAGCTGATAGATCGTTTGGTTAGTTTACGAATAGTATCTTTATATTTTTTCAGCCTTTTTATATTTATTGGCAGGTGTCCGGCCAAAATGTTCAAACAAATTTCGCACAACGCAGATATTTGAGAGTTAGTCGATGTTCGCAAAAGCGCTCGCTTTTGCGCCGGCGTGGCTTTCGCCAGCATATGCAGAAAGTAATGATTTTTTCTTAAATTTTTCATTCCGGTAAATATAACCAATAAATGCCTTCGGGCGTAGGAAAAAGACTTTCGCGCAAGCGATATTCTTCTTCTGTCTGAGGATGCAAGTCGACAACTAAATACGAAAATTGTTCTTTTGTCGCTTTTATATAAGCATCCAAAAAATATTTTGTATTTTCCGGATATACTTGACGCCCAAAATAACGAAACTGAGCTTTATCTCTAGAATTTTTAAATAAAATGATATAATGCGAATTTAAACTGATATCTCGCATTACTGCAGCTCTCGGGAATAAATTTTGCAACAGTAAAATGACGCTTATGCAACACTGATGTGAAACAACAGTAAAAATCTCTGCAACCTTGTCAGTCAATCGATGCATGTGGTCATCCAATATAATAAGATCATCTGTCTCAAATGTGGTAGGTAAACCGCGTATAAATTCTATGTCAGGCTCTTCGTGCATCCATTTCGGTGGATATAAATAACACCATTTTACACGTTTGATTTTTGAACCATAAGCATTTTCTCGAATCATTTTACGTACTAGAAACGATTTTCCAGACTGAGTCACTCCTACAACAATACAGGTGGAAGGATGTTTTAATTCAAAAAACATGTCGTATCACGAAACAAAAACAAACAAACAAAAAAACAAAAAAACTTAAATCTTTTAAAAACAAGAAAAATACCGTCAATAATATATAAAAGAAAAACAATTTCTCTTCTTATATTTATCCACTCAGAAAATGCTGAATACACGATTAAAAGCGACGTCTGTTATCAAAAATCCTTACTACGCTAACAAAAAAAACAAAACAAATGACTGAAAAACTTATGCACTACATCCAGCATATGCAGTATGAATCTATCCAACAAACTGCTTGACACTTAATAGTTACGAACTGTTTTCAACCACGCTCTGGCTGGAAACATCAGAAACAGTATCTGGTTTCACTGGTTGGAAACAGCGAAAACAGCAGTGAATGAATTATCACAGGACGGACATATACTACTGTCATCCAGTCGAGCTTATTGCAAACTTTGGGATGGACATAATGTTTTGGTATCTCAGTGTACATGTATAATGGATTATTTTTTTTCATTTGAAAAGAGGAATTGTATGATGAAAAATTCAAAGAAACTGGATGCATATTGAAAGAAATATTTTATTGCAAAAAATATAAATCCAGAAACAGCTTGAAAAGTTTCTGAACACATTTTCTTTTTTAACTCTGAACACTTTATTCGAAAAATGTAATGATGTACCACTTCCAAAAGTAATCTAGCCAGGTGGAACAAGATAAATATATGAAGTAAAGATTTTTATCTTCTCATTTGAAAGATGCTGACATTAGAAAAAAGGTTCTTCATCGGCAAAAAAAAAAAAAAAAAAAAAAAAAAAAAATCACATATTAAGTATAAGTGTTTATACCGAGCTACATAAATTCGCATGTATTACTTTCAAAATTTCTAAATACATTTTCTTTTTTAAATCTGAATGCTTTACTCAAAAAATCAACAATGTACATCTTTCAAAATAAATACTAGTCAGGTGGAACACGAGAAAAATAAGGACGAAA
Source organism: Maratus speculifer (assembly GCA_964019185.1). Taxonomy (NCBI): domain Eukaryota; kingdom Metazoa; phylum Arthropoda; class Arachnida; order Araneae; family Salticidae; genus Maratus; species Maratus speculifer. Next base: position 44,778,469 of record OZ025292.1, on the reverse strand, counting down.
AATTTTTGTCTTCTGACATTTGTAAGATGTCGACTTTAAAAAGAATGTTCTTTATGTGTAAACAATTTTGCAGTTTAATTTTTATTTGCCATATTAAGTATAAGATTAAGTATAAATATTTATGATGACAGACAAAAAATTGCATACATAACTTTTTCTAAAGAAAGTCTCTAAACATACAATGAAAGAAAGACTGGCTGTCACAAATATGAATAAAGATATACCTTTAAAAGATTTTGCTAATATTTCCCTTTTTTGAACATAGAACGCTTCTCTTGAAAAAAGTAATATTCGTGTCTTTGGAAATATTATAAAATCCGGGCAAATATAAGACGAGGAAAAACCGGAACATCTGTTCTGTATTTTCTCATATTGAAAGCATGTTATTTTTTTTTTAAGTTTTTGTGATCTGCTAAAAATATTACGTGTAGGGTTCTGTACTTAAAACTTAAAAATGGAACCATTGTAAGAACACTCCTGTGCCTGTCTGTCGCAGCCATTTTACTCGAAAGAGTAAAATGGCAGCATTTAACTGTAAAAAAATCTGCAATATTTAAAGAAAAAATTTATTTATTACAGAAAAAACTATTTGCAGAAACATAGTTTATTTTATTAAAATGTTAAATTTTGAAATTTTTACAGAAAAAAAACTACATTTTTTGTACATACAAAATTATTTTAATAAAAAATTACACTTATTTTCTGTAAATTGAACTTTTTTTTGTCGAGAGCCAAAATTGACATTTCTTCCCTCTTAATTCGAGAGATTTCTTTATTATTATTATTATTATTATTATTATTATTATTATTATTATTATTATTATTATTATTATTATTATTACAGTCAGCTCTCGTCAGTTAAAATAGGATAAATTGAATCTTTATTTAGTTTGAACTAAACATGAAGTCCCGAAATTTTCAATTGCGGAACAACGTTAAAAATTTTTTATTTATTTGAACTCAACTCCTTTTCTCTTGACTTCGTTTAGGTCAAACTAAGGAGGTTTTGATTTTTCATTTTTACTTACTTTCTCTCGGACTTCAGATCTTTAAAATAATTTTATTTCTTTCATTTTTGTCTGAATTGTCCTTAACAAGTACACATGCAGTTTCCCGCATTTGATATACCCTTTTTTTAAGCCCCATCTGTTCATCAATGACATTTGCATCGCATCTTCGTTTGTGCTTGTTCCTAGTGTATTGTAATTTGTTTATGTATTTATATTTTTTAATTTAATATTAAGTCATATTATAATGATGGCAGCCAAAATATATTAAAAAAATTACCTAACATTGATTTCTGTGTTATAGTACCCCTTTAAACATGTTTTCCTCTCATACTTTCCATAATTCGAACATTTCTTGTAGTACCGACGAGTCTGAATTACCGAGAGAAGACTGTAATATGGAAAACTCAAAGTTATATTTGGGGGGAATACTAAACACTATTGAGCCACATATTTATATATTATTAAATATTCAAAAAATATATTTATGAAAAATATTGAGGCATTAATTAAGTTACTTAAAAAAAAAAAAAGTTTTTTTGTCTTTGTATATCTTGTGGGATATCGTATTAGAAATTTTTTCATACTGCACTGAGAAAAAAAATATGCCACCTTCACCTAGAATGAATAGTTAGTCACTTTCTAAATACCTAAACTAGAAATATAGATGTCCAAACTATGCGAGTAGGGTAAACAACTAAGCTGAATAGGCGAAATGACTTGACATTTCTAGTCTCTTGTTTTCTAGGAGACGAAACGACATTGAATCGTTTCAATAGCGATAAATTATCGCTTGATTTTAGGAATGGTTTCTTAAGCTATAATTATAGTTACAAAATCAGATCTCTTGTGTTCGCATCTATTTGAAGAGATTTTTAGATAAATTTGATAACAAAAATATAGGTACAAACTAGTAGTCTCTTTTTCTAGTTTCTAGTCTCTTGTTTTCTAGGAGACGAAACGACATTGAATCGTTTCAATAGCGATAAATTATCGCTTGATTTTAGGAATGGTTTCTTAAGCTATAATTATAGTTACAAAATCAGATCTCTTGTGTTCGCATCTATTTGAAGAGATTTTTAGATAAATTTGATAACAAAAATATAGGAAAACGTTCTTGAATTCTAGTAAGAGACTCTGGAACTCTCTAAGAAATGGAACTAAAATTTATAGGGATGACATGGAACTATTTTTTCTAGAGCCATTACTTTGATTCTATATGCCAGAACCATATTTTTTTCTCAGTGTGAACTCAATCATACATTTGTCTTAAGTATTTTATTTTCAGCGATATCGTCGAAAATATTGTGCCAAATATATTCCCTAAAGTCTTTCCGAATCTATTGGAACTTAAATTATAAAAAATATAAAGGTAGTAGACGTTAATTTAACAGTGAAATTAATCTATAGCGTTTATTATAGGACACGTAGGTTTTGAAAAAACCGCACATCTCATTAATAATTATACATCATAATCATAACATAATCATTTTACAATTATTATATCAGATATCTAACTAGTAGCTGTTTTTTTTTAATTTATAATTTCCAGTTTAACTATCGTTATAATTGAAATTTTATTTCTCCTGGAGTCCTAGTGTTATTGTTACAAATATTTGAATGGTCGGAATTCTAGTAACATCGCTAGAAATATTTAAATTTAAGTTCAATTAAAATTAAGACTATACAAATTTTTTATCGCAGAAAAAATATTCTATGAGTGAATGTAATCTTTTAATCTTCTTCAGATGGAGTGGTTTCGCAGATTGTTCACAGCTATTGAGTGGCAATTTTTGTCACAGTAGTAACGGTTACATAATTATTTTTAGATGAATTCGCATGTATAATACGCATTGTGACATTTAGGATTTTGGACATTTCGTTTAGGTTGTAAATATCGTAACTGCAACAAAAATTACCTAAATATGACAATAGAACATTCTGGGTATAAACTACACTGTAAAAATGTCTGTAATCCTAGACATGATTAGTTGCCGAAATTTGTATGCTTACAAACATTTTACCTGTGTACCTTACAAGGAAAAAATGTACATCTACAGAATAAATTTTTGTAAAGCTACAGAAATCTGTAACTTTACATACGAGTTTACTAAATTTGCAGAAACCTTAGTAAAATTTTATCTGTAATATAGGTTGCACTTACATAAACAATTCTTGGAATCCCAGTTTTCCTAAAAAATTCTTAGTAACTTTACAGATTTTTTTATTTTCAGCGAAAATCTGTATCTGTTACATATACTTTTGCTGTCGCCGTTGCAAAAAAAATTCTAGGAATCCCAGTTTCCTAGAAAACTTTTAGTAACTTTACAGATTTTTCTTACAGTGTACAGTTAAGACTTCATTTCTACAAAACAAGTTAGTTTTGAACTAAAAGCACAATATTCAGTAATTTCCTGCTGAAAAAGAAATATATTTAATAAAATGTGAACTCTACCCTAAGCGAGATATAACTATGAGAAATCACTTCTCATTTAGTCACATTGACCTTACAACTTGGAAATAATTTTAAAAATTACGCAAAGAAAACCACCGGTTATGCTTGTAAATATAATTTTAATATACTTTTCTGAGTAAATAATATAAACCTTTTCTTAGAACATTATTTAAATATTGCTTAAAACAAACTCAAAAAAACTCTTTTAATTAATTATATAACTATAAAAACACTCTTAGAGCACACTGTGTAACTTATCGTTGTCTATTAATTAATCTATCGATTACTGTCACATACAATAGGAGAAAAAAAGGGGCAAAAATAGCTCTTAAGTAATGAAGGGAAATACAATAAGATTATTAAGCTCTTAAATAGCTTTCTTTGCTATTCTGCAAGTGACTTGATGATTAAGTATGACATTGAATTGAGATTGATCATTTTTAAGGCAGTTTGTTTAATCAGAATAAATTTAAAAGGTGTGTCTGGTATATTATTCTTGAATAAAAATAAATGACCCAAATAATATTAGCAAGTGAGACTTTCAGGTATCAAGATATTGTTTATACAGTTAGGCCTGATTTATTTTGAGAATTATGATAAACTAGTTGGATGTGCCAATCCCAAAACTTTCTTCTATCTCATACGTACATTTTAATATTTTTTAAAAATAGTTACTCTTTTAATGTTTTAATAATATTAATTCAATACTATACGAACTTTGGTTTTCATCTTAAATTTCTGCTTTAAGGGGTCAGGTACCTTTCAAATGGTCAAAATTTCGATTTTTTTTTTATTGCTTTATATGAAAGTATAATCTTTTAGATTCATATTAAAACAAACCCCATAAAAAAATTCGCATTAGAAACGAAGTTATGGGCAAAATAGTAAGGCCTCTTTTCATGAAACAGCGATATTTAAAGGGCTAGACTGTTTGTTTACATTTTGCACGCAGCAGGCGCCGGCCGTAGCTGATAAGATTCAAGGATTTCTACTCTTATTTTTCTTTACTCTGTGGTTATTTATTTTCCCTTTCCTTTCAGGAAATCAAGCAGAAATTAGCAACTGCTACTTCAACTTTAGATTCAAGCTATTTAGCTTGATTTAGAAATAAATCTATGCACGTTGTGTTGTTAACTCTTTCGATGCTGAATTTCTGATTTTTTTATAGTGATTTGTTTGCGAATAAGTTTTATTTTAGCTTTAAATTAATTTTATTTATTTCGTTAATAATCTTCTGCTACAATGAGTGAAGTTCTTAGCGAAAACACACCTAAAAGAGCTTCTGGGATACGACCGAAAAAAAGGAAATTTACTGGTAATATATATACCAGAAAGTTGGCGAAAAGTGAAAATGATTCACTGAATAACAGTGCTTCACAGAGAAAACTTTCTGTAAACAAGGAGTTTGAATATAATTCTAGCTTTGATGGATATCGTATTATGGATGTCAGTCACATGTTTTCCATTCTGGAAAAATTTTTATGCTGTAAAGCTTGTGGTGGTGAAGTAAGTATAACAGAAGAAATTGAATGTGGCTTATCATCTAAAATTTCGATTTTATGTGAAAATTGTGCTGAAGTTATTAAATTTAAGAATTCTAAGAAGATCGGCGAAAATAACAAAATTTCAGAAATTAACAACAGATATATTTATGCCATTAGATCAATTGGACTGGGGTATGCAGCAATGAAACTGTTTTGTGGAATCATGGATCTGCCTCAACCGGTTTCCAAAAAATCTTACAATGCTGCGATAAAGGTGCTACAGAAATGCTCTGCATCTGTCGCAGAAAGATCTATGATATCTGCAGCTTCAGAAGAAGTAACTCTGACTGATTCTTCATGCTTAAACATCAGTGGTGACGGTATCGCAGCCAAAACTTCTGTCTAGGTGCTTAGGAGGTAAGACCCAGAACAACAATGAATCGATAAATTCTTTAATATGGAAATTATGTCCAAAAACACAAGGAGTAGGTAAAAGGATTGTGGAAATTGCTACAAATGAAGCAGTTATTTTGTTTAATGATGGCAATCAAGGAAAAATGAATGTAATGCAAGAATTTGGCTTGACAGTTGGTGCACATGCTCGAGGATGTTTGAAACAGTTAGACGACCAAAGGATTGCAACTTCTAATTTACGCTTTCTTCAAAACACAAAAGAAGCAAGAAAAAGTAAGCGAATGAAAGAAATTGCTCAGAAAGATAAATTTCTCTTGCAGGAAGGTGAAATTTACAGTGCCGGTGCTTTTTAAATGTGTTAAGTTTTGTGAAAATCTTTGAGCAAAGTTTTTTTCCATCTGTTATCCCATGCGATGATACTTATCAAAGTATATGTATGTAAATTAGTGTTCAAATTTCTAAAAGGTTTATTTATGTCATGCAATAGAAAACATCAGAATGAATTTATAGATTTTTGTTTCACAAGTCTTCTAAAAAGTTTATCAACCTAATAATCTAAGTAAACAGATGATGTAGTATTGTTCTTGTAAAGGTAAATTTATTTTTATTTCTACTTTTATTTTTCTTGATTTAGTACACAATATTTATTATTTAATAGTTATTAAATTCATGTGTATAAATAAGATAAGTAAATAATTATATAAATTACTGCAATACTTAAAAATAATGTTTCATAATAAGTTTCTAAGTCAATCTTTTCTTTCAATTGAATTTTCACAAAAATAATTTTCGTTTTTACGCTTAGGATTCAATAGCGCACATGATTTCTCCGAAACTGTTGGCTAAAATTTTATAAAAAATTAACAGCTCATACAAAACATTCAAATGTTGAAAATGACGAATTGTTATCAGTGTCATGTAAGGATTTATTAAATAATGAATGGTTATTTAGAAGAATGATATGAGGAAAAAATTTTTCGTTTTTATGTTTACGATTCAATAGCGCGCATGATTTCTTTGAAATTGTTGGCTAAAATTTTATAAAAAATTAACAGCTCATACAAAACATTCAAATGTTGAAAATGACGAATTGTTATCAGTGTCATGTAAGGATTTATTAAATAATGAATGGTTATTTAGAAGAATGATATGAGGAAAAAATTTTTCGTTTTTATGTTTACGATTCAATAGCGCGCATGATTTCTTTGAAATTGTTGGCTAAAATTTTATACAAAATTAACAGCTCATACAAAACATTCAAATGTTGAAAATGACGAATTGTTATCAGTGTCATGTAAGGATTTATTAAATAATGAATGGTTATTTAGAAGAATGATATGAGGAAAAATTATTTTCGTTTTTACGTTTACGATTCAATAGCGCGCATGATTTCTCCGAAATGGTTGTCTAAAATTTTATAAAAAATTAACAGCTCTTACAAAACATTCAAATGTTGAAAATGACGAAGTATTATCAGTGTCATGTAAGGATTTATTAAATAATGAATGGTTATTCAGAAGAATGATATGAGGAAAAATTTTCTTCGTTTTTCCGTTTACGATTCAATAGCGCGCATGATTTCTTTGAAATTGTTGGCTAAAATTTTATAAAAAATTAACAGCTCATACAAAACATTCAAATGTTGAAAATGACGAATTGTTATCAGTGTCATGTAAGGATTTATTAGATAATGAATGGTTACTTAGAAGAACGATATGATGAAAAATTATTTTCGTTTTTACGTTTACGATTCAACTGCGCGCATGATTTCTCCGAAATGGTTGTCTAAAATGTCATAAAAAATTAACATCTCTTACATAGCATATAAATGTTGAAAATGATGAAGTATTACCAGTTTCATGTAAAAATTTTGTAAATAATGAATAAATATATAGAAAAATGTTGTATCAGTATATGTTATTTGTGTATTTATATTCATTTTGCATGTTTTATAGCACACTATTTACTATTTTTTTATAATGAAACTTATTGAATTTATGTTTTTATATAAATAGGTAAGTAAATAAATATATGTATACTTAAATATCTAAAGATATTTTGCATAATATGTTTTAAAAAGAAATTTTATCTTTAAATTGGATTTTCTCAAAATGCTATTTTTTCAACTTGCGCGCATGATTGCTCGAAAATGGTTGGGTAGAATTTGATGAAATTTTTACAGAAGTTACATAACATATAAATGCTTAAAATGACGAACTACTATCACTTTTGTGTATGAATTTTTTAAGTTATGAATTATTATTTACAAAAAAAAGTGCTAAATTTTGTTATTTTTCATATTTTTATGTATTTTTTATACAAAGACAGAATTTAAAGTAACTAGGGTTCGTCATTTTGATTATTGACTATTTTTCTTTATATATAAAGTGATTTTAGGTCTTTATGATATTTTTTATGCATGTCAAGCTGCGCGCAAGACTATGTATGATTTTTCTTCGAGAAAAAAAGACCTTTTGTAATTTTTTAATTTAATTTTATGGTGAAGGTATAAAAATATTCCATGACCTGTAACAGTTACAGGAAGATTATTTAAATATGTGTTAAAAATTTGAAGTTCTTAAAAGCGATAGATTTAAAGATATTGAGATCAATACTGTATGCAAATTTTGCTTCTATTTTAATCGATCAAAGGTACCTGACCCCTTAATCAATTAGTCGGAGTAAAAGCGAATTTCCGTCTCTACACGAGCCGATGAACAATAGAATGGTAGGCACATTTTTTTTTTTAATTCAGGGAGTAAATTAATTAATTCATTTAATGTAAATTAATTAATTTAATTAATTCCTATTTGCCTTACCAAAAAATAATTATATACAAAAATGTTATTTCCGTTATAGAATTAACTTCATACACTTTTATGTGGTGCAATATTTAAAATGGCATAAAATTGGCTATTGCAGCGATCCCTTCAGGCGGATTTTTTTCAAATTCAAGATGGACCAACTAGCCATAGCCATACACTTACACAAAAAATTGGTTCAATTCGTTGTATAAATTCATATACTTTTCGACGGTACAATATTAAAAAGGGCACAAAAATTGCGATTGCAGAGCCCCCCTCCGGCGGATTTTTTTTAAATTCAGGGAGGACCAACTAGCCATAGCCATACACTTACAAAAAAAAATTTGGTTCAATTTGATGCATAACTTCGTTTACTTTTGGGCCGTACAATATTGAAAATGGCACAATAATCGCGATTGCAGCGTCCCCTTTCGGCGGATTTTTTTCAAATCCAGGGAGGACCGACTAGCCACAGTCATACACTTACACAAAAAATTTGGTTCAATTCGATGCATAACCTCATATACTTTTGGCTGGTACAGTATTGAGAATGGCACAAAAATCGCGATTACAGCGCCCCCTTCCGGTGGATTTTTTCAAATTCAGGGAGGACCAATTAGCCATAGTCATACATTTACACAAAAAATTTGGTTCAATTCGATGCATAACTTCATATACTTTTGGCGGGTAAAATATTGAAAATGGCACAGAATCGCGATATCAGCGCCCCCTTCCGGCGGAATATTTCAAAACTGAAGAAGGACCTGCTTACCATAGCCAGAAACATTAAAAAAAAAATTGGTTTAGTTCTATGCATAACTTCATACACTTTTTGATGGTAGAATGGCGACATACACACAGACACAAACACAGACACACAGACGGACAGACAGACATTTTGAAAAAACAGGTTTTTTTGGAATCTCTGACCCCTAAAACATGTAAATCCGTCGAAAAACTGAAGTCGAAAAAAATTTCGATTACAATATTTTCTATTGGAGATTGAAGAAAGTAAAAAGGGCTCTGTGTAAAAACAGTAACATTTAAAAATAGAATGAAAGTAAAATAATTGAGCTTACCGTTTTTTCTCTGAGAACGAATTCTTTATAAACATATACTGGACAATTGCGGCACAAAGTATAACTAATAAGAATGTATTTGTTAAAAATACAAAACTTTGTTCATTAGTGCACAAAAACAACAAGTTGTACAATTAAAATACGATAAAATAAAAAAATCAACGTTTCGAGCCGTCATCTGCGGCTGTCTTCAGGTAATTTTCAGGTAAATAGTCTTCAGTAGTCGTCTTCAGGTAAATAGTATTTAAAAATTATGTTTTGTTATTCTAATACTTAAGAATTTCAGCTGTGATGATGAAACGATTAAAGCTTTGCTTCCTGAGTGAGAGATAAATTTCTAAAAAAAAATAAAATTTAAATGAATCAAAAGTTTGAATATGTTGCCCTCTTCGCGTGAGGAAAAATTACAATTCTGCAAACCGGTACAAATTTAAGATTTTATAGTCTTGTGTCATATTTTTTGTATATTACAGAATAAATAAATTATCATTACAAGGTTTATTTTATCGTGTGATGATTTCGGCCGATTCTCTAATTATACTTTGATACGGGTTATTGCACGGAAATATGATCTTAGCCTCTTCAAAGTTAATAAGACAACCCTCGTTAACTAAGTAGAAACGAGAAAGAGCTGTATCTGTTTATTCTGTCTAATATCCTTGCAATTCTCCATAATTCTTATTAAACGCTTACGTGTTGACATGCCGATGTCGACTCTTTTAGCATTATTTGATAATGTAATAGGTATTTCATATATATATATGATTTTTCAACCATTGAAATTTTGTCGATAATAGTTGTTAAGTGATAAGATCGACAAAATTTCAATAGGTAAAACCCACCAAGGGTTAAGTGTAATAGCTGTTCACAACTTTAGAGTACAAGCGCGTCAAGAATATGTTGATGGATTTAAATGGTATTTAAAAATTATGCTTTCTTATTCTAAAACTTAAGAATTTCAGCTATTACATTCATGAAGAAATTAATTTAAAATGAATTTTAATAATGTTATTTTTTTCACATTTCGACAAATTTTACAGCACATTCGCAATCGGAAGATTTAAACCGAATTTATTTCTTTTCATACACAATTTCAGTCATCCGAATTCGTAAAATTTGTATGGCATTAAGTAGTGAAAAAACATTTTTTTTCAACTTTTTCGGACTATCCTACTGCATAACAATCACCATTATATTGACAACTGAAAAAGTGTTGTAGTGTCAGAAAATAACTCAAAAATTGCAGGGCTAAAAACTGGCATTGTTTTTAAATGTTATAATTAATTCTGTTAGAGGATTCCAAGTAAACTCCACATTCATACTTTATTTCACATCTATACAAATATTTCAGATGCTTTTCCGACTGTAGATGTAACTGTTGAAATTGGTTATTCAACTATTTTAAGTGTTTTTCATATTCTTAACACGTTCGTTGCCGCTTACGTGAAGAAGTGATGACAGTTAATGCCGCACTGTAGAAGTAGGTTTCTCCCAGAAGCCGATTTACTTTTTATAACAAAAAATCAGTGAAAGATTTTCCCGCGCCAGCGCGTGACCGGCTATTGGACATCACCCCACATCACGCGCTGGCACGTGAGTGGTCCCTTAATGCTGGCGCGTGAGCGGCAGTGAATGTGTTAATTTAGGCATCATCTTTTATATGATTAAACGTTGAATGTTTGTTATACCGTAAATAATTGCTGCATCGATTTTATTGCGGCAGAGATTCCAGGCGAGGTCCATAAAAACGGACATTGTCTTAGATTAGCGGACTTATTTTTAGACAAATGGTTTTTACCTTCAAAATTATAAAAATTTACGAAAGCTGATTGTTTATGTGGAAAAAACATTTTGCCGTCTGTCTGTCTGCGGTGTCTCTGTAAATCTTCTATCACTCTAACAAATTGAGATAGGAATTTGAAATTTGGTGTGCATAATCAGTATATAATAATGACAAGAAGCCTGTTGTAATTCAGTAACCTCGATAATCCATAATTTTTTTTCGGTTCCAAAACATTAGTTCTAATCAAAGCTATATATATTTTTTTTATTTTTTTTTTATTTTAAGGAATGAATATAAAAGACCACAAAAAACATAATTATGTCACAAAGAATGAAGTGAATTGGGTTATTAGTTGCCGAGATGTTTGTAAACATTAACATAAAATATTTATATTTTATTTTGGATTTGGCATTTATTGTTTATTAGGCGTAAAAGTTTGGCGAATAATTTGTTGATATTTTTAAATATATATATATATACATCTATACATATAATAAAACAGTAGGACCCGGTGTGTCTGTACATTGAAGATAATTGACAAAAATGGAGTCAGGGCGATAAAAGAAAACCAATGAAACACAAAAAAAATTTTTTTGAATTTTTTGTCTGTCTGTCTGTCTGTCTGTCTGTCTGTCTGTTTGTTCGAGGTTATCTTCGTAACTACTGAATGGATTTTTATGCGGTTTTCACTAATGAAGAATGCACACTCCCGGGCAGTGTATAGGCTTTGTTTCATCAAAATCGGACAACAGACAAAAAAGTAACAAAAAGAAACAAAAGAAACTATTAGGTGCGCTGCTCACGTTTTTTAGTACATAACGTTTTTTAGTACATATAAAATCCAATAGATGTCACTGTGCGATTTTAAAACGCGCTATCGTTATGTTTTCGCCAGTCTACTTAAGTATGAGAAAGTTTCAAGCTGGCTGTCGTTCCATGTGGTTTAGTCGGTAGAACGTCAGTGCGCCATACTGATGGCCCGGGTTCGATTCCCAGCATGGAATTTTTTTTCACTATGTTGGCATTAACGCCTATAAGCAATTAAAAGAATTTGAAATATTGTATTCAAGGCGAATTTTCTCTCTGGGAAAATTTCCTTGCATTAATATGTCAGTGTAATTTTTTTTTCGATTTAATTTTTTTTTTCAAAACTTTGTTTTTCTTAAAAAATTACAGTAAATATTTGATATTTCCCAACGTTTTTTGAATGATCGACTTGCTTTTTTTTTTTTTAATGTATGTCTGAACCTTATCTAACTACTTCTTCAAGATTTCTTTAGATAAACCGACCAGCGTAGCGGGCGAAGGCCGCTAGTATATATATATATATATATATATATATATATACAGGATGTTTCGCTACCAAACCGAGAAACCCTGAGAGTGATAGTAGACATGAAGACAAACATAATCAAACAGGAAAGCATGGGGCGCAAACATCTTCCGTAGGAGCTGGGGGCGATTAAACTTTAAGATCCAAAACTTCAAACGATGATAAAAAACGGAAAAAAGGGGCGATTCGTTTGCGGTTTTAACTAAAATCATTCTTTATGTCACGATTTTTTGTAAAAAAAAAATTAAAGATCACGTTAAAAATTGTCGATAGAGGGCGTTTTAGACTTTAAAGTAACAAACAACTAATTTTTACCTTTATTTTGTGCACGGGGTTGAAATTATTCTAAAGTTTAGACTTTAACTTAAATTTTAAGCCCAAAATCGAAAACATTCGGATAGGGTAACTAGCGAAAATTGAACTGTGAACAGAGAAGGGGATTTTCAACACTCATAAACATTGGACAAACTAATCGATACTGTTGCGGTTTGCATGTAGGTCATTCCCTTGGTAATTATTTTATTCAAAATGATTTACAGCTCTGGGTCCCGCTTTTTGATAGAAGGCGCTGCCCATACATCTCCAATATTTCAGTGACATTACACCTGGGTGTTTTATTACCAGACCAACATACTTCCAGGAATTGTTAGGGATGCAAAGATGACTCAGAATCACATAGGAGTGTAACGTTGAAAAGACCCTTTTTTGCGAGCTGTGGTTAAACGAAGCAGAGAAAAAAGCAACAGAAACAAGCAGAGAGACAGCAACACGTTAATGTGGCAGAAAAAATTTATTTATAGGTTTTCCTACAAAGGGTGTCCAAAATTACGACCAGAAGTAGTCCAGCATGCTTGGCAGCAGCGCCGCATGGAATTCTTGACGCTTTGAAAGATTCCTGGCATCTCTGATAGCTTTCTGGCAGCTACAGAAACACGAGCTGCGAGGTCCTCAACTGACAGTACGGAAGTCTCATACTTCCAACTTTTCATTTGACCCCAGTCCATACATGATCTGTGCGACGGACGATCTGGCAGGCCAATGAACTGGGACACCACAACCTACCCACCGCTGTCCATATGTTACGTTGAGGTGTGGGCGAACGTCATTGGTAAAATGTGGAGGAACCTCATCGTGCTGGAACCGCATAGAATGGCGCAACGAAAGAGGATGTGTTTTTTTTTTTTACCAGAAGTTCCAACAGAACATGTGGAAAGAATATCAAGTTGCTTTTTTCTAATTCTTTTAACCATAACTCGTAAAAGAAATATTTTCCACATTACATTGTAATAGGATTCCGAGTCGTCTTTGCATCCCTAACACTTCCTGGAAGTGTGTTGGTCTCGTAGTAAAACGCACAAGAATAATGCCATTGAAATGTCGGAGATGTGTCGGAAGCGCCATCTATAAAAAAATGAGGACACCAATGCTGTACGTCATTTTGAATAAAATAATTACCATGGAAATGACCTACACTCAAACCGCAAGAAAATTGATCAGTTTGTACAATGTTTATGAGCGTTCAAAATCCCCTCCTCTGTTCACAGTTCAATTTTCGCTAGTTACCCGATCCCATGTTTTCGAGTTTGAGCTTAAAATTTAAGTTAAAGTCTAAACTTTAGAATAATTTTAGACCCGTGCACGAAATAACGGGAAAAAATAGTTGTTCGTTCCTTTAAAATCTAAAGCGCCCTCTATCGACAACTTTTTAAACATAACCTTTAGAAATTTTTTACAAACAAATCGTGATATAAAGAATGATTTTAGTGAAAACCGCAACAAATCGACCCTTTTTAGCTCACAGGCTATCATAGCCTGAGAGCTTATGTGCCCGTCCGTTCTGTATGTATGTGCGTATGTGCGTATGTGCGTAACGCGATAACTCATGATAAAAATATCGGATCCACTTGAAATTTTGTATATAGGTATATCCTGATAAGGCGCTTCCCTGATTAGTTTTTGGAGTTCATTCGATATGTATAAGAGGGGGACCGGGGGCTCATGCCCCCCGTTAGTTGATATAAATGGGATTTTCATGCAGAATTAAGTTTTCAAAATTTAGATTAGGATCATTCTGATGAGGCGATTCCGTGACTGTTATTAGGTGTTCATTGAATAAGTATAAATAGGGGGAACAGGGGTTCTAATCCCCCCCCCGTTAGTTGATATAAATGGGATTTTCATGCAGAATTAAATTTTCGTTCAAAATTTAGATTAGGATCATTCTGATGAGGCGATTCAGTGACTGTTATTAGTTGTTCATTGAATAAGTATAAATAGGGGGAACAGGGGTTCTAATGCCCCCCCCCCCCGTTAGTTGATATAAATGGGATTTTAATTGAGAATTAAGTTTTCGTTCAAAATTTAGATTAGGATCATTCTGATGAGGCGATTCCGTGACTGTTATTAGGTGTTCATTGAATAAGTATAAATAGGGGGAACAGGGGTTCTAATGCCCCCCCCCCCGTTAGTTGATATAAATGGGATTTTCATGCAGAATTAAGTTTTCGTTCAAAATTTAGATTAGGATCATTCTGATGAGGCGATTCCGTGACTGTTATTAGGTGTTCATTGAATAAGTATAAATAGGGGGAACAGGGGCTCTAATGCCCCCCCCCCGTTAGTTGATATAAATGGGATTTTCATGCAGAATTAATTTTCGTTCAAAATTTAGATTAGGATCATTCTGATGAGGCGATTCCGTGACTGTTATTAGGTGTTCATTGAATAAGCATAAATAAGGGGAACAGGGGTTCTAATGCCCCCCCCCCCTTAATTTATATAAATGGGTTTTTCAAGCAGAATTGTCAGATTTCGTTCAAATCTCTGAATAGTTTTGGAAGTTTAATGGTTAAGTATAAAAGAGGGGGATAACTCCTTTTAAATTATATAAATGCTAAATGGGTTTTTATTAAGAATTATCTAATTTGCTCTGAATTTTGGATATAGATTTTTTATATGATAAAGCATGTCTTTGATAGTATAGGAGGTTCAATGATTAAGTATAAAAAAAAGAGGAAAGGGGAGAGCTGTTTCCACTTCTTAATTTTTTTTCGAACGGAATTAACCCTTGAAAATATAAGGCTTTAATGTGCAATTAGTATTTGTAGCCTGTGAGCTCAATGCCATCAGTTTAACTGGGCAGTATTCTTTTTATTTCCTTTTTTATCATCGTTTGAAGTTTTAGATCTTAACCCCTTAACACGCAGTGTTGCCGGGTCGGCAACACCTAAAGTTCCCCCTGTTTAGAGACACAAAAACTCAGTGAATATTTGAAAAACTATTCTAATGGCTACTTTAAATCTTTCTTATGAGTTCTAGATGGCAGCACCACAGCGATCAAACTCTACTGTTTTTAAATAAATGGTCAAATGTTTTACTGTAATACGCGCTTCACAGCAATGCTCTTCTCACTGCGCTTATCAATGCTTTACCTATGGGAGTTTACCACTTCGGCAACAGCTGTATAATTAAAATGGTTAGTGCAATCTTTACAAAACAATACCTGTGTACTCCTCTAGGCCTAAATTGATTGCCTAATTTTTTTTCTTCTTTAAATTCCAACTTTAAAGAGTAGTGCGCCGGAAAGGGTTAAACTTTAATGACCCCTAGCTCCTACGGAAGACGTTTGCGACCCATGGTTTCCCATTTAATAATGTTTATCTTCATGGCTACTATCACCCCTCATAGTTTGTCGGTCTTGTAGCGAAACACCTTGTATATAAGGTGCCAACAGAGATAATGAAGAAGTATCCCAAAAAGATGTTTAGCAACGATATCCGGTTTAATATAATTGTGAATAACATTAAAGGCTTTAAAAAAAATCAGTAACCAAATTCTATTAAACTAAGATGTACTAAGAGAACCCAGTTACGTAAAATTACTTAATAGCTTTTTAAATCTCCGATTCATAAACAAATTGCAACTGATAAATAAACAGACATCAAGAATAAATGCTTAAGTAAGCTAAGTGGTTTTTCATAGAAATGATGAAATGCATATCAAATATACATATGTATATACATATATATACATATATACGAAATACTGCACTGATTGCATCGATTTGTTGATTTCTCTATCACAATTTTTATGCTTAGTGGAAGTATGTAAGTAAAAAAATAATATTATGAAAAGCATTAGCTTGTTGCAAAGATTAACATACACTTAAGGGAGACCAAATTGGTCGCTAGAGGAGGCTAGTATTTTTTATCATGCTTTTTCATAGCAGGTACATATTACGGTAGCCCCCAACAAAGCAATAATACAAAGATACATTGTTAAAAATCTTGTCGTCGTTTGAACAAACTTTCAGTGCTCAATAAAGCCAATGTAAGATGGTTAAATTTTGAACCAATATTTGGAGCTCCTTTCGAAACGTAGTTCCAGTAGTTGGAGTGACTTTGAAATAGGAAGCTCAAAATCTTGGCTTAGACATCTTATGGTGGCAGATTCTGAGCACCAAAATTTGGTTCAAACTAGAATGTAATTGGAAATGAGATGCTTAATCCGACGCAGTAAACTTTTCGTTAATATTATTTTTTAGAGTTATAAGGATGTTTCTTTTACGCAATTCAGAACTAGAGTATTTAAACATTATGACGTAATCAATCCGCAATTTTAAACACTTGTCTATCTAACAAATTGAGACAGAATTTTGGGAATTCGGTATGAACTTAAAATGTAATAGTGCTACAAAGTCTATTAAATTTCAGTAACGTCAGTTATTCGGAAATATCCTTTCTGATGAAACGTATATAAAATTTGTTGAAGTATTTCTTTTAACCACTTCTTGAATTTGCCTGTACATCATACGGGCAACGTGTTCTTACCAATCATGATTTACTATTCTTACCAATAAATTTTTATTGTAATTTATCTGGTGTTTTAAAGGATCATTTTGCTGATTCGATTTGGCAAAAATTTCTGTTTTGAAAAACCGTTAAATGTTCTGTAAAAGAAATGAAAAAATAGGCATTATTTGAAAGTGTTTAAAAAAAATGTTAATCAGTTAAGTCAGTAATATAAAATATGTTTAAACGGTACTACTCTGTTATCCCGTCGACCAGTTTCGCCAAATTGTACAAATCGCCAAATTAATAACCAAATTACACATATTGACACAATTTGTATTTTAAATAACGAAAAAACAAATAATTATTAGAATATTAATAAAAATATTAATAAAAAGTCGAAATAAAAATCTTTTAATGACATTTTAACACATGAATCGTATTGAATGTCATTGAATGTAACATTCATGATCATCCATTATTGGCATTTAATTTTGTAGTTTGGCGATTATTTTTTGGTCGAAGGGATAGCCTAGTAGTACCGTTTAGACTTTATTTTTACATTACGATGCATTTTATAAATATTTTCCTTACGTTTTATTTTCATATTTTATATTAGCCCCATTTTTAGCACTTTCCTACAAAGTTGAAAAGTGCCTATGCATTCGGTTTGTCTGTCCGTCTATCCGTATGGCCGTCTGTCCGCGCTCTTACTCTCGCAAATATACTCGGATCGACATGAAATTTTTGGACGTATTGAGGTTTACCCTAGGACGAACCCTCTTGAAAATGAAGTATCTACCATGATTAGTTTATCTACAGAGAGAATCAAAAGTTTCCCATTACATTAGAGCCTACGGGGGAAAATCGTTAATATACTCGGATTGCCATGAAATTTTAGGATGTTATTGACGTTTACCCTAGAACGAACCCTATTGAAAATGAAGTTTCTACCTTGATTAGTGTATCTACAGGGCGAATCAAAAGTTTTCCATTACATCACGGCCCATGGGGAAAAATCATTAATATACTCGGATTGCCATGAAATTTTAGGACGTTATTGACATTTACCCTAGCACAAGTCCTATCGGAAATGAAGTTTGTACCATGATTAGTTTATCTACAGGGCGAATCAAAAGTTTCCCATTAAATTACGGTCTATGGGGGAAAATCGTGAATATACTCGGATTGCCATGAAATTTTAGGACTTTATTGAGGTTTACCCTAGCACGAATCCTATTGAAAATGAAGTTTCTACCAAGATTCGTCTATCTACAAAGAGAATCAAAAGTTTCCCATTACATTACGGCCTAAGGGGAAAAATCGTTAATATACTCGGATTGCCATGAAATTTTAAGACGTTATTGACATTTACCCTAGCACGAACCCTATTGAAAATGAAGTTTCTACCATGATCAGTTTATCTACAGGGCGAATCAAAAGTTTTCCATTACATTACGGCGCATGGGGAAAAATCTTTAATATACTCGGATTGCCATGAAATTTTAGGACGTTATTGACATTTACCCTAGCACAAGTCCTATCAAAAATGAAGTTTCTACCATGATTAGATTACCTACAGGGCGAATCAAAAGTTTTCCATTACATTACGGCCCATGGGGAAAAATCGTTAATATACTCGGATTGCCATGAAATTTTAGGACGTTATTGACATTTACCCTAGCACAAATCCTATTGAAAATGAAGTTTCTACCAAGATTAGTCTATCTACAGAGAGAATCAAAAGTTTCCCATTACATTACGGCCTAAGGGGAAAAATCGTTAATATACGCGGATTGCCATGAAATTTTAGGACGTTATTGACGTTTACCCTAGCACGAACCCTATTGAAAATGAAGTTTCTACCATGATTAGTTTATCTACAGGGCGAATCAAAAGTTTTCCATTACATTACGGCCCATGGGGAAAAATCGTTAATATACTCGGATTGCCATGAAATTTTAGGACGTTATTGACGTTTACCCTAGCACAAGTCCTATCGAAAATGAAGTTTTTACCATGATTAGTTTATCTACAGGGCGAATCAAAAGTTTCCCATTACATTACGGCCTATGGGGAAAAATCGTTTCAAAGGAATTTTAAAGATGTTATATCCATTCAAACGTATTAAAATATGCATTCTATAAAATATAAGGTGAAAATGTAGCTATTATTCATTTACAGGGCAACACAAAAGAATTCCATTAGATAGTGATAAAAGGGGGAATTATGGGTGACATATTTTAAGTACATTAAGCTGTTTCATGTATAATAAAATTATACATGTCACTGAAGCTTAATATAAATTATACGTTACTGTCTTGCATAATATGAAGTACATAGCGTTTACTTACTATAGCATAGCAGGGCCATACAAAAGATTTCAAATAGCATATTCTTTCCGAATTACCGTATGTGTCCGATGATGGCTGATGGAGGGATGAAATGCATTTTAATTATGATATGCGCGTTTATATTTTGCTAAATACATGCACATTATATGGTGTGTATAAATGTTATAGTTGATATACAGGGCTACCCAAAAGAGCTCACCAAAGTTACTGAATATGAGCGTAAATTATTTAAACGTGGTTCTTAAATAAGCTATGATTTTTTACGCTGAGCTTCATTCAATTTACTGAGAAATGTTTGCAGAATATAGATAAAAGGATATACAGGGCCACGCAAAGAATTCGGTACATGGACGCCTATAAATGATAATTTATGAGAATGTGATTTCAGTTGTTTTAAAAGTGTTTTTGTTTACAATAAATTTTAGCCTAATGCTGACGTGTAATAAAGGTACGATGTAAGCTACAGGGCTGAACAAAAGTATTCAAGTATGTTTCCATCAAATAGTATGAATTGCTGAAAAAAGAAATTTCAAGCTACTGGGTATTTTCTTGCTAAACTAGATTTTCCCATTATATCAACTGACATATGAAATACAGGGCTGTTCAAAAGTACTGGAATACATATTTGGGTATATTTGACTACACAATTATTTCCCTAAATAACAAAGTTTTGTTAAAGATAGCATCAAGTTTTAGAAAGTGCTTCATAATCTATGCTTAAAGCATGCTTTTTCTTACTTGTTTACATTAAATTGGATTAATTAATTATTAGATCTAGCTCTTCACTAAAAAGGATCTTAACGATAAACATTTATTTACCTTGAATGTATTTTATACGGAAGAATAGAAAGTGTATCTCAATAAAGCACAACAAACTGTAATTAATAGCACTCAGGAAGCTTTCATTGAGATTAATTTTTTGAAATAAAGATATTTCGTGGCACTAGAAGAAAAATAAAATGAGAAAAATAGCTTACATTAGGCAAAAAAATTTCTGCTTAAGGTTTTATTTTTTTTTTCAATTTTTGTCTAGTTTCTAGTCACTTAAGCTATTTTATTAGTTTTTTTAAAGAAAGTTTTAAGACACACATTTAATTAAGTTGAGTGCATTTTTTTTTCGTATCATATGAGATAAAATACGGCTAATAATAAGAAAAAGAAGCGTATTAATAAAATAAAAAAACCTTAAATTGAGATTACTTATTCAAAATGATCATATAGTATGAAGTTAGTATTAAAGTAAAATAATTCATATTGTAACTATTGCGTGAAAAATGTTCCATATAATAAGCTATTTTTTCTCTCAATACAACGTATGAATTATTTCGGGAATGTGTTACAGAAATGTGATTTTTCTTAACGTATGCGATGAAAAAAATTAAAAGAAAAAATTGTATCTTAATGAGAAATATAATCTTTAGTTATAATTATTCAATCACATAAATGATATCTTAAAAAGCATGAAAAACGAGAAAAATATTCAAATCAATTGAAATAAATCTATGAAAATGGCGTATGAGTTAGTTTCAATTGGATGGAACAGATAAATTTAATTTCTGATACTCCAATATCGTTTAATATTTATCAATACTTAGCACAATTGCAGTACAATATACTGGTTTTTGTTAGGTTTTTAAAGAGGACAAATGGAATCATATTTTACGATATAGTTTTCTATTAGATCTAAATAATAGGAAAGACTGGAGATAAAAATTGTAAAACCATTTGGTTGATTTTCGTATCAGACAGGTGTTTTGTCTTCTGAAAATAAAGCTAATTTTTTTTTCAAACATGTAATAATATAAAAAAAAAAATTCTTATTGAAAGAAAAAAAAATTGTATTCAGCTAAAACAACATAAACAATGCAAAATACCTCATGTATCTACTTATGTTAAATTTCACAGTTTCACAGAAAGAAACAACAGGAGACACTCCAATGGTAATTATGTCCTTATTATGGAGTCGCAGGACTCTTAAAGCTTCCAAAATTTTTTATATGTTAAACTGCTATTATTTCTGAACATTTTTATATAATTGTTTTCTCGAAATTCTCATTAGAACAAAAGTTATGGTTTTAGAATTTTACCCACTCAGTAGTTGAAACGACGTTTCTGAAACATTTCATTTTTCTTCAAATTACATTTTTGGCCATAGCGCGCTCGATATCTCAAAATCTTGTTAGTATTTTTACATAAAATTTTCAGAACATATATTTCATGTTAATCTGATAAACGGAATCTTAATATAAATTTATTTAGGTTCAAGATAATTATTACAATCTAATGTATAAGCAGACATTATAAAATTTCCATTCTATTTGCAATATTTATTTTGTAATCTTATAATTATTTTGTATCTGCTATGTCAATTTTCTGCTCGTCAAATGTCCGACAGTTAGGAACGCTCCATAAATGCTAATTCTTCCATCTTACAATTTTTTAAAGACATAAAATGAAAGAACGTGTATCTTTCATCTTAATAGAAATTTTGTTTAATATCATAAACATTTTAAAATATTAAAAGATTGAAGATGGTCTCATTTTTACTTACCCATCATACGTAGTATAGGGTAAGTCTTGCAATCGTTTTGAAAATCGAAAAAAATTTTTTGACGGATTTACACGTTTTAGATAGTAGAGATTCCGAAAAACATATTTTTAGAAAAAAAAATTTTGCCGTCCGTCTGTCTGTCTGTCTGTCTGTCTGTAAACGCTCTATCTCCCGAACGAATTGAGATAGAGACTTGAAATTTTGTATGTAGTTAGTATGTAAGAATGGGACGAACCCTATTTAATATCAGCAACCTCGATTATCCGGAACTATTTTTTTCGGACTCTCAAAAATTTCGTTCTGATGAAAGGTATATAAAAATTTTCGAATTTTTTTGTTCTAAGGAATGGATGTAAAAGGCAATAAAATAACACACATTTTGCATATAGAACGAAGTCAATCGGATTAATAGTTGCCGAGATATTTGTAATCCTGTTTTCCACATTCTTCGATTTTTCCTGACCCTGTATTTCATTCAAATTTCAATTCAAAGGTATATTTTAATTGGAAATGAGACGCTTAATCCGATGCAGTTAATTGTTAGTTAATAGAATTATTATTTTTGGAGTTTTAAGGATGTTTCTTTTACGCAGTTCGGTTGTACTTGAGTAGTTTGGCGTTTTATATAATTTGTCGATATCGGTAATCAGCAGTTCTTTAATAGAGCATTACTATGTATATTAACAATATTTAAATTTTGTTTATGAATTGCAATGCATTGTATAAATAGTTTTCACATGTTTTATTTTCATATACATATCCATGATGGGTAAGTATTACGGTGGCCCCCAACGACTAGTTTTTTTCAATTTTTCCTATTTTAAGAGTCTTGAAACTACTTAATACGTTTCAACAAAGCTGAAAAGTGTTTACGAACTTTGTATATCCATCTATCTATCCGTCTGACTCTTCAAGCTCTAAGTGGAGTAAATATACTCGAGTTCTCATGCAACTGACAGATATTCTGATGCTTATTATGCATTTTCGACATTACATATGAAATGTGTAGCATGAATATTTCATTTACAGACACAATAAAAAGAAATCATTATATTATTGTAAAAGAGAAAAAAATCGTTTACAGTGTATTTTATTAACATTAAGTTATAAGGTCTGTCTCAAAAGTTTAAGCACAAGAATGAAATGTCGATTTTCAAAGAATTATAAAAAGTTAGAACGAATAACATATTTTTATTTGCAGATTTCGCAACATTATTTAACTCGTCAGTAGTCGCGTGTCGGTCTTTTCGCCGCCCGTATAACTTATCTTCTCTTAACTTATATCACATTACAAATACAACGGAGATCTACCATGTAGCTGATTTTGAAGCTTTCTGGACCATCTTATGGAAATAACAGGACACCTCTGTTTCTCTTTCAGGTACATTTTTAGAAACAAAGTTGAAATCGGCGAAAATGTCTACGTGAAAATCCCTAATGTGAGCTCATTTTTACTTTTTCCAATTACTCCACATCTCATGAATAAAATGCATAATTTAAGAAAACTGCAAATTTATATCTTCATTGTAATGTTATTTTCGTATATTAGATGAAAAATATTTCTTATCTTATATATATGGTATACGGAGGGCTAGCGGCGAAAAGACCGAGCGCGACTAATGACGTTGTGAAAAAAGTCGCGACTACTCGCGGGTTAAATAAAAGATATCAAAAGCAGAAAAAAATAAATTACATAATTGTTAAAATATGCAATTAAAAAATGTTTTAAAAAAAACTGTCTCAAAATTTTATGCAGGATATCAAAAAGAACAAGATTTATATTTTTTACAGAACTTTTATTTACAAATTATTTTTTCGTGATTTTTGATTAGTTCAAATAAACGTGCGTCTATCTAAATTATTAGTTTTTGTAGGATTTCTGGTGGAAAACAAAACTATGCTGTCTTATTGGACTCTTGGAGTCCTTTAATAGGGTCATACTGCTTTAAATTGACGTAAAACTGGCAGGTTACAATATCCCAGACATTCTCAAACGAATTTAATCTGGATTTAAATCTGGCCAGTCAATAACTTTAACATTTTTTTGAGAAAGCCCAAGAATGTGATACGTGGACTGAGGCATTGTCTTGTTGAGAAGTCCATCCAGGACCCCTCCCCCCAAATTGTGACCGAATGGAAGCAAATGTTGGTTTAGCATCTCTTGATACTTTTTTGAATCTTCTCTTATTTTAGAAAAGCCAGAGAACTATGGCAATTGAATACAAATATCCCCAAACAATAACATATTTACCGCTTTGCTGCCTGCTGAAAAATTATCTTTTTTCCTTTCGAAAAACATGCCAATACGCGTTCCAACCATCAGGGCCACCTAAGTTCCACTTTTTCTCATCGTTTAATAAAACAGTAAGCCGGTTGTCTCCGTAGGCCATGTGTTTTTTAGACTAATTCATTCTTGACTGCTTGTGATTTAATTTGAGAAATGGTTTGCGAACCATTTTCGTTAGTATGATGTAATCACACTCTTTAATATGTCTATGTAGAGTGTCTTTGGACACCCCTCCCGAGATTCTCTCCCCAGATTATTTTTAATTTGCCGCATGGACATATTTTGTCTAGATACCAATGTCCGTATTCTCCTATCAGTCTCAAAAGTCGTCATACGTGGTCGTCCACATTTTAGTTTCCACTTAAAATTATCATTTCTAGAGAGTACTTGATATATACTTCGCTTTGATCGATTAAAAACTTTTAAAATTTCAGAAACAGCTTTATTTTTCGCTTTCAATTTGAAATGTTTATCATTTAGCATTTTTTAAAAAAGGGGAAATAATTTCTGCCCCATTCATCCTTTTATAAAAGTGCAATATGATGTCATACAACGTCATTACACACGGCAATCCCGTGTTTCTAAAAAAATTGGATAAAGTGCTTAAAATTTTGAGACAGTGGTTTTTCAAGAGAAAAGGAAAAATAAATAAAAATAAATACATTTTATATTTTAACCACCCATAATGGCTTATTTTATTTTATTTTGATTAAATGTCGAGTATTTATTGTAAATTAGCGTAAAATATTTTCTTCTTCATTTATTTTAAACCAAATTTGCAGCGTGCTTAAACTTTTGAGACAGACTATATGAGATGATTGCAACTGATATAAATCACGAAATTTCATTACAAGAGGCTTGCTTTTGAATAGAGCATTCATAGCATTTGTCGTTCTTTTATCGGTTCATAAATCGTTTACGGAACTGTCTTTGACCAACAATTTCCTTTTCCGTTAAAATCTATACTTTAAAATTTAACTAATTATTGCATGTTACCCTTCATGTATAAATTCCATTCCTCGTATACAGTGCTCCACAATAGCTTATAACTACCATTCTCTTTGTAAACGAAAATTGTTGAATGGGAATTTTCAACGGTGGAAAGTATTTCCTAACGCAATTAATTTTTTTCATGCATTTAATGTATAGCTACAAATCTTACTATAGGTATACAGGGCAGCTCAAATAATTCAGATATTTTTTACTGTAGATGTGAATTGCTCAATTTCATTTTTTTCCAATCTCTTTTGCATTTCGAAATGGTTTAATTAAACATCTTATTTTAACTTAGTAGCTCTTTAAACTCTGATAGTTGAAATTTCCACCAGTTAATTTTCAAATATATACTTTATTGGAAATGAGACACTTTATCCGAGTCAGTAAACTGTTAATTAACAGGTTTATCAGTTTTAAAGTTATAAAGATGTTTCTTTTTCTAATTGATTTTTATGTCGACCAAAAAACTATTGCCAAACTATAAGAGAAACTGCCAATAATGGCTGATCTTAATGTCACATCCACTGGACATTTAACACTTACATGCGTAAGTCATCAAGTGATTTTTAATTTTATATTCAGTTTGTATTTTTATTGATGTTTTACCAATTTTTTGGTTTTTTCGTTATTTAAAATAAAAATTATGCCAATTTGTTTAATTAACGAGTGGTTTGGCAATTTACATAAATTGTCAAAATGTACTGACGAGATAATCAGGTAGTACCCTCATTTCAGTAATTGAGCATTGCTATAAAGTAAAAATATTGAACAATACCTTTAAATTTTAATTTGTAATACATTTTATAAGTAGATTACGCATGTTTTATTTTCATATTTTCTATTATGTATATTCATGATGGGTAGGTATTACAAATATCTTCCAACAACATTTTTAAAAATTAAAATGGATTAATTTTAATTATTAGATCTAGCACTTCACTAAAAAGATCTTAAGTATACACATTTATTTACCTTGAATGTGTTTTATATGGAAAAAAACAACAAAAAACAAAATGTAATTCAACTAGTCGTTGGGGTCTGACGTAATACTTACCCATCATGGATATTTATAATATAATATGTAAAAACAAAACATGTGAAAACTATTTATGAAATGCATTGTTATTTCAAAACAAAATTTAAACGCATATCTAAATATTGTTAATATACATAATAATGCTCTATTAATGAATTACTGATGAACTTATTTCGACTAACTGTATAAAATGCGAAACTACTCCAGTAGTACCGAACTGCGTAAAAAAAACATCCTTATAACTGCAAAAGAAATAATCATATTAACTAACAGATTTCTGCATCGAATAAAGCGTCTCCTTTTCAATTAAAATATATATCTGAATTGAAATTTGAATGAAATACAGGGTTCTGAAAAATCGAAGAATGAAGAAAACAGGATTACAAATATTCCAGTTAGTAATAACCCGATTGACTTTGTTCTTTATGCAAAATATGTGTTATTTTATTGCCTTTTACGCTCACTCCTTAAAATAAAAAAATTCGAAAATTTTTATATACCTTTCATCAGAACAAAATTTTCGAGAATCCGAAGAAAATAGTTCCAGATAATCGAGGTTACTGATATTAAATAGGCTTTGTTCCATTCTTACATACTATGTACATACAAAATTTCAAGGGTCTGTCTCAATTTGTTCGTGACATAGAGCGTTTACAGACACACAGACAGACAGGCATTCAGACGGACGGCAATTTTTTTTTTCTAAAAATATGTTTTTCGGAATCGCCACTATCTAAAACGTCTCAATCCGTCGTTTTTTTTTTTTTTTTTTTTTTTTTTTTTCAATTTTCAAAACGATTGCAAGGCTTACCCTATACTACGTATGATGGGTAAGTAACAAAGCACAACAAAGTGTAATGAATTAGCTCTCAGGAAGCTTTCATTGAGATTTATTTTTCGAAATAAAGATATTTCGTGGCACTAGAAGAAAAATAAAATGAGAAAAATAGCTTACATTAGGCCAAAAAATTCCTGCTTACATTTTTTTTTCACTTTTGTCTAGTTACTAGTCACTTAAGCTATGTTATTAATTCTTGTATTTTGTAAATGAAAGCTATAAGACAGACATATATTTAGGTCGAGTGCATTTTTTTCGTATCATATGAGATAAAAAAGGGCTCATAATAAGAAAGAAATTCAGATAGATAGTACAAAAAAAGCTTAAATTTTCAAAAAGATCATATAGTATGAAGTTAGTAATAGAGTAAGATGACCCATATTGTCACAATTACGCAAAAATGTTCCATATAATAAAAATATTTTCTTTTTTATTACAACGTATTAATTACTTAGGCAGTGTGTAACCGAAATGCGAATCCTTTTAGCATAGGAGACGAAAAAAATGTTCTAAGAAAAAAATGCAACTTAATGAGATATGAGAGCTTTACTTATAATTAATAAATCAAGTAAATGATACCTTAAGAAGCTTGGAAAAGCGGCCAAAGTTGTAAAACCAATTAAAAAAAATGTCTGAAATTTACGACTGATTTATGCTTCAATTTGATAGAATAGATAAAAGTAATTTCAATTACTCTAATATCGTTTAATATTCATCAGTACTCAGTACATTTGTTGCACAGTATGTTGGTTTTCGTTTTTTTTTTGTTTTGTTTTGTTTTTTTTTGTTTTTTTATGTTGAGAGACTAATAGAAATATATTTTAAGAAAGTGCTTTTTATTAGATCTAAATAATATGAAAGACTGAACATAAAATTTATTATATTGCGAAGAAAGGGAATATACAGGTTGTTTCACAAAGGACCCCTAACTTTAAAAATCTATAACTCGAAAACGGTGATAGATAGATAGAAACATAAAACCAGTGGTGTGTTTATTAAAATAAACTTTCTTACCAAAAATAGAAACGACTTCAAAAACTACTGCAAAGTAAAAATTATTTTTTTACAGAATAATTAACAAGAAATTAAACAAAGAGCATTGTGTTTACCATGCGTTTTGTTAGATTTATGTACATTAAATTGATTTTTTGGAATCGGTGCCAGCCGAGCCAAGTTAAATTAAAGCTAAGTTTCTAATATTGAATAATTCCATTTAACTTGGCTCTGCTGGCACCGACTCCAAAAAATCAATTTAATGTACATAAATCTAACAAAACGCATGGTAAATACAATGCTCTTTGTTTAATTTCTTATTAATTATTCTATAAAAAATTATTTTTTACTTTGCAGTAGTTTTTGAAGTCGGTTCTATTTTTGGTAAAAAAGTTTATTTTCATTTTTTAGTTTTTACCATTAGCTTATGATTGAGAAAACGGTTACAACAATCAATATTAATTTGCGCGAAATTACTAATTTTATTAGCTTTTGCTTAGTTACTAAAAAATTACTGAACCAATTTTGATGAAACGGAAGTGTACAGTTCAAGAGCCACCTCTATTAATAAATCAAAATCCATATAAATCGGATGAATAGTTTTGGAGTAATCTGTGAACATACATAAAAAAATACATACGCCTCGAATTGTTAACCTCCTCCTCGTTTTTTGAAGTCGATTAATAATTATTAGTTAATTAATTTGTAAAATATACATATAAAAAAGTTATAATACGGAAAAAATTACTGTACATACGTATGTCAGGAGTGGGGTTCGATCCCACGCTTTCTTTCGAAAACCAGAGTTTAAATGAGGCGCCTTAGACCGCTCGGCCATCTCGAATTCCGTTCGGCGAATTTGTTCAAGACCGATGTTACTTTTAATTTGCGAGGCATCATTAATTTTACTAGTTTTTGTCTAATTACTAAAAAAGTACTTAACCAACATCGATGAAATGGAAATGATTTCAATTCCAGAGTAACCTCTTTCATTTAACACAAATACTAGTTTAATCAGTTGGATAGCTTCGGTGTAATCGATGAACATACATAGGGAAAAATACATACACGTCGAATTGATGGTAATATCCTTTCCTTTTTTTTAAGTCGGTTAAAAAAATACGGTATATTATACACGTATGTCAGCAGTGTGGTTCGAACCCACGATCTCTTTCGAGAACCAAAGCTTAAATCAGACGCCTTAGACAGCTCGGCTATCCTGACTGCAATCTATTCGGCGAATTTTTTCAACGTTATGTTACTTTTCGCAAGTCTATTATTTTAGTACTTCTCACTGATAGAAAGATCTCTGATTCTCTGTGCTATATATATATATATATATATATATATAAATCTTTTTCGAGATATATATATATATAAATTATAATATGGAAAAAGTTATTGTATACATGTTGCTCGGGAGTGGGGTTCGAACCCACGATTCCTTTCGAGGAACAGAGCTTAAAGCTGGCGCTTCAGACCGCTCGGCCATGTTGTCTGCGATACACGCAGCGAACTTATTCAACACTTTTGATTTGCGAGAAATCACTAATTTTATTAGTTTTTGCCTAATTACTAAAAAAGTACTGAACCAATTTCGATGAAACGGAAGTGGTACCAATTCGAAAACATTTTCTTTCGTTTAAAAAAAATAACAGAAATCGGTTGGATAGTTTCGGAGTAATCGGTGAACATACATAAAAAAAATACATACGCATCGAATTGATAGCCTCCTCTCCTTTTTGGAAGTCGGTTAATAAATCGTAAGAATCTTATACATAAATCAAAATATTTAGTTTAAAATAGTGCTCATAGATGGCGCTGAGAGATCTTCTACAGAGGCACTGTTAAAAATTTGAAACTTTCGCTGATCATCACTCCATCGCTTTCATAGGATATCTCTATTTTGACCAATGAGAATCTTCCATAATACATTGAAGTAATTGTTTTGTATGTCAGCGGTGGAGTGACGATGCAACCAAAGTTTCAAATTTTAATAATGTCTCTTTAGAACGTAAGTAACCACAAGTAAATGTTTATTATAAATTTTGTCTTATTTAATTCGAGCATTTTCCCGATTCAATGTGACAAAAATTTCTCTTTTGACATATCGGTGATAAAAGAATAAAATTTCTGTAAAATACGCTAGTTCGGAAAGGGTTAATTATAGATTTAACGGCGTTACAATTCCGGAAATGAATAACCAAACAAAAAAAAAGAAGAATGACTAGCAAGAGAAGGATGTAGCGGAATAATTAATTATTAGTTGAATTAAATTCCTCGAACGTGCTGTCGAAATAATTCATGATTATGAAATATCTTTGCATGAAATCGTTACAATTTTTCGTACGTATAAGCAATATTTTAAAAAACATTAAATAAATCTGTTGAATCTAAGAAATTCCATTTTTTCTTTGAATGTTATGAAATTCTCTTAGAATTCAGTGTTATAGATACCTCGAGCAGTAATTTTGAGAGAAACAACAAAGTTTTCAAATACTCAAACATGTGTTGGTTGACATACTTTGGAAAATATAAGGATTTTCTTTGTTCGTGTCGGGAGAAATATACGGAGTCATGATTTAATCTGAATTTAATTGAATTTTCTGTTTGTTTATTTACGTGGATTTTTACAAAAAGATAAGATTTCTATCATCATATTAGGATAATTTAAGAATTTTTTTAACCCCTTGAGGGGAGATGGGATATATTTTATCCCACCTTTTTTAAACGAGATGTGCTTTAAAAACCTTTCTGGCACACTGTGCCCGGTCCTGGGATACCTAATTTTAATTCCAAACTTGGAAATGGCACCAATAATATTTTAGTAAAATTTTGCTTTTACAACAAAAAGGTCTAAATTAGGGGTTTCAAAATATCTAAAAAGTTCGTTTGTGAATTCCAGTGTCAGTCGATAATTTATCATTTTACAACAGATTTTGCTCGTTCCAGAAAGGGTTAACGAGATTTTGTGTTTTAAGCTTTGGTGGCTAAATATTGAATAATTGCTTTTCCTATATTTTAATGGAATTTTCCAATTTTTTTCCTGTAAAATTTCAATATTGCAAAGACATTACTGTTTGCTCCGCAAGGGGTTAATATAAAATTTTTTAGTGTGTATGTGAGGGCTTCTTATTACATTGTAAAATTTTAGAGCAACTACAGTTTGTAGAAGAATGTTGGGCAGTGCAATTTGCACATTTAGGTGAAATTTCGCCAATATGCGGGCTGATAGTTTTAAAATGGGTGCCTATTCACTTGCAGCATTTTGAGAAAATTGTAAAATCTAAGATGCTTTGCTAAAGGCATTCTGATTCGATATTAAAACTTTTCAAACACCCTACAAAAACGGAAATACAACATGCATCTTAGGTATTGAATATTTCTTCGAAGTTTGTTCTAGGCATAACATTAGCAACCTGTACTAACAATGTACTTTCCAGTTTTTGAGTTTTTTAGCTATTGTTACTCTATTAACAATATAATTGTGCTCTGTAAAAGCATTTATTGTAATCTGGCTGTCAGTAATGGTGGCGGCAATTTTAGCCAATGGGCTTTGTTTTTCTTAATTAATTTTCTAGACTTTCACAACCTTTTCGAAATTGTAAAATTCGCCTTAATTAATTATACATTAATTATGCTGAAAAGAAAGGAAACTTTCTGCCTTTCAATACAGTCGCCAATCAAGAAATTTTAATTTAACAGAATTAGCCGACTGGCAAAACTGGGATGGGGGAGGAAGGATGCAATAAATATAATTTTAGGGGAGCGTTGGTCAATTGGGCTAAGTGTTGTTTCAGCCACAGCATTGTGATCTAAATAAAATTGTGCGTGTGGTTTTTTTTTAATCCAATCCGAAATATCTTTAACTTTTAACAATTCATCATACATTTTAACTAAGGGATTTACGTTATTTATTTCTTTGATTTTACAGAAAATTTCATTCAATTTTTACGTTTAACTTGAATATCTAAGAGGTGTTTTTTTTTTTTTTTTTAAACAGACAGGGGTTTTGGAACCACCGACTGTGAGAGTTTAAGGATCTTGTTTAACCCTTTTACGGCACAATGCGCTCAACACGGCCACGTCTAATTTTATTCTTTTGCGATAGTCACCAAGAATATTTTACGAAAATTTTGCTTTTACAACGAAAGCTTGAACTGAGGCTCCTTTTTTTTTATTTCGAAAAAAAAAATCGTTTGTAAATTCCGGTGTCATTTAATAACTTTTCATTTTATATTTTGCCCATTCCGGGAAGGATTAAGGAAGCCAGTGTTTACCACAGTTCGGAAAATATTTTTCGGTTATTCAGTTTAGGTGATTGAAATATTAGAACTGGTACTATAATCGATCAAAAATTACTGGGTGAGTAAATCGCATAGATTCATTTGGGATGAATTGGTAGAACATTTGCGACTTTAGCCGAGATTTCCCTTGTTCAAATCCCGGCAAAAGGTTTTTTTCTCACTTTAATACTTACAATTGTTATCTCTCTTTGTTTTCCAACATTTCCAGAAATTTCTGGGGATATTTCCGATGGGTAATGTTTAATCAGTCCTTAAAAAACTCCACGTGTTTGATCATAATAGTTTAATGCATAATAAAAACATAAAGCACACACAATATTTAAAACGCACGGCTGATAAAAACATTTTTCGGGGAATATTTCTTTCGAAAATAACCAGGAAAAGTAGAAAATCCAAGTACGAATTTCTTTTTATATCAAAGAGCAGGGTTTGCACAGTCTTACCTCTAAAATTTAAGAGTATATTCAAAGTATTTTACTGAAGAAAAACATTGTGAAATTCTAGAGTAAAGATGGTGGTTAGGAATTACGTTTCTTTAAAATTAAATATAGATTTTCTTACAATTAATAGTTGTGTCAGAGTCCTTAAAAAATATAAGGAGTGTTCAAACCTTGAAGAGACGGTGTAAGTTGATAGCCCTAAAAAAAAAAACTTTTTAAAAATATTATTTTTTCAAAAAATAGTGGTTCAAGAAAAAAAAAACTTTTCTGTGGTAATCGTGCGTTTACAGCCATTACCTATTTATTTATTTTTTTGAGTTTTTTTAGATGTGTGGTTTTTTTATTTCTAAACTTGAATAACACAATTAAATTAACGGAAATCAAGTTAATAGCAAAAACAACAACAACAAAAAAAAAAAAAAAAACTGTTCCATAAATTTAACAAGCCAATTAGATTGTAATAAATAAACAAACTGTGTGTTATAAATTGTCTGCAATCTCAAAACCTGATTATTGTCGATGAGTAGTTAGATTATTTTTTTTCCTCATAACAAGATTATTCCAACTATACCACTCTCATCAAAATAAATTTGTAACTTTTTCTTACACTTCTCTAGTTAGTGATACCCCTTTATTTTAGTAACTAATTTTGTTTATTTAAATACCTCGTGATTTTATATTTCCGATCTATGGTATTTTAGATAACTTTTAAATGCTAAGTATGTATGATTATATGATTTATGATTATATAATTTTGCTTAAAATGATTTTTATATCGTGAGCTTCTTTTTCATGTGTGATTGTGAGCATTTACAGTATAATTTCCTATACCTTGATACGTACGAGCGTCTTTTATAGAATTTTGATTATTTTTTCACCCGTTATTAAAACAAAAAAATAGCCTAACTGAACGTGAAAAATGCGGAAATTCAATAAGGCAAAATTTACAATAAAAATTTACTGGTGAAAATAATTAAGGATTCTGAGTATATTATAAGACACGTATACCAGTATTTCGTCTAAATGGGGTTATCACAAGCTTGCTTTCATAACACCTAAAAATGACTTCATTTTAAAATGCGTGATTAAACAGGTGTTCAGTATTGTTTTTGAATAATTTGAAATTGTACCTAATACGGGTTTTAAAATAAAGGTATTATGCAAGGAGCTTGCATTATTACATTGACATCTTAAGCTTACCGGTCATGGATCAATATTTTTGAACAGTAATATTAACATTTTTTTAAGTGGCATTTCTTTTGTAAATGATACAATAATTAGTATTGAAACCTGGCGGTGAACGTGTTATAGTATCACGAAAGTCTTTAATCATTAATTATGAGGTAGTCTGGTGTAATAACGCCAGGCGGGGTAATAAAACCAAGTGCTAATATTATGCATAATTATGAAATAATCTGGTAAATGATACCCATGTGCTCTGCGCAGAAGGGTTTTGAGTCATATAAATCGCAAAAAAAAGCTTCAAGTTAATTTGTTTCATTTTTAGGTCTTATTGTTTTTACAAGCAAATTAAATTAACGCTTGATCTAAAATTTGCGAGATACGTTTTGTGATGTGAAGACTATTTTTTTAATCCGGAAATACTTTGTTAATTACATAAATTTGTAGTACATTTCATGAATTTTTAAAATGTTGTTGAAGATTTTGGATATCTTCTCGAGATAATTTGTAATTTAAAATGAACAGCGCAATAACTATAACGGGGTAATAACGTCATCCTTGGCATTAATATCCCGGTTGATTCCCTGCAGTGGCCGAGCTACATCCTAAATACTGATTCAAATAAACACAGTTAAAACTGTGCAATGTTTCTAATAATTCTATTTAAGCGGTCATTTTGAAGCAAAAAGAAGCTCACGGTCTGATATTCTTTTGCCTCAACCCTCCCCCCCCCACACACACACCACACCTTTATTTTTCTTACACTTTCACAAAAAACTGAACATTTTCAATAGCTTAGAATGCAATTTGTCAATTTCTAAGTTTGTAGAGTTTGTATTGTTAGAATTAGGCAATCTACATGCAATTATTCCATCTTATTTTATAGTTTTGTTTGCATGGCGTTATTACCCATATAGGTGGGTAATAACGCCAAATAGCATTGGTCAATAAATAACGCCATTACATTTTATGAATACATATCTGTTAAATTATATTTTTTATATAGGTAATCAATGAGTTGCTGTATCAAATCATATATTTGTTTTAAAAATACAATCTAAAACTGAGCCGTGAAAATTGGTAGAACCTTAACGTGGCGTTATTACCCCAGGGTACCTTAAGTAAAACATTTATAAAAGAACGGATGAATCATAGGAAATTGTCATGTGCCTTTTATGAAGAATGAAAGAGATTGATAATGTGTACAATAATATATTTATTAGGTGCAAGAACAAAAGGCAGTTATAAAGATTATATAACATTTTATAGACAATACATATTGATTATTTCAGCAAGACATTTCACCCTTCCATTTTAGTTTTCGATTTTTGTACGAATTACTTCTTTTAATTTCTTTGGTGGACAGACTATTAAATTTATATTGTGTTTCAGTAGAGCAAATCTTAATTAATTAATCTTAAGTAATTTGTACAAAAATCGATCTAATACCGGAAGTTGAATTCACTGGTGTATATACCATTCCTGTTAGAACTGATTTCAATAAATTAATGGAATACATCGAGAAAACCTATAGGAAAATCAAAAAAAAAAAAAAAAAAAAAAAAAAATAAAAGAACATAAAGCGGATATAAAATTTTTTCGCCAATCTACTACTCTCTGACTTTTATATCTCAAACAGAATATCACAAGAGATTTTGATCATACGAAAATCATATTCCCTTTATCCAATTATTATTTATCCATTATAAGAAAATCCACAGAAATCCCATGGAAAAACAATAAAGCGTGCAATGTTGTCGATGTCCTATCATATAATATACCGAGATTCTGGTTTAGCATCTTGAAAATAAAATCCTGACTATTTGAGAAAATGATGCATTAAATTTTACGGTACAACAATTAAATATTTATTTCAACCGTTCACCTAAAAATACTACTAATTCAATCTTAAAACCACCAGTCTCATTCATTTTCAAAACGGAATCATATATTTGTATTTGTAAAAGAAAATAATCTCTAAAGAAGTGCCTAATTAAAAGGTTGAAAAGTACTAAGATTTTTTAAATAAAATTGACTATTAACATCTATAGTTGATTATTTTAATCGACTTTTAAGTAAACCTGAAATTTTTTAAGTTCATATTATACATTTTATGTTAAAAGCAAGGCGAAAATTCCATTTCGTCATATATTTTATATTTACTTACAAATGTATTTGTTTTATACAGATTATGTAAACAGATACGTAAAAATCAATTGAGAAGCGTTTTCAACTAAAAGTTTGTATTTACTACAAATACTTTTAAATAGTCTATGAGATAATGTATATCATATAAATTTAAGTACATTTGAATTAATTCAGAAGTAATAAGCTTTCATTTCAGGTATAAAGATATTACAGTAAATTAGACATAATATAATAAAATGCTATTCTTTGAAAAAGATTGAATGGCTCGAACAAGCAAAGTGAAGAAGAGTTGACCATTTTATTAAGTCTCCCTTAATTTAGTAGTTAAAGAAATATTTTTATAATACACAGCAATGAAATATAATATACTATTTATATAATATTTTTGTAATACACATAATTAATAATATTTATAATATAATATGTACTTATATACTATACATATAATATTTTTATAAAACACACAGTGAAATTTTAATGGTTATACTTAAAAAGATAAAAAGAATGTAAATTTATTCCGTAAAGCTACTGTCAAAGGGTGGGGGTTAATGGGTAAGGAAACGTTTAAACCTGAATAAAGAAATGTGTTAAAAATTGCTATATTATCCACTACAAGAAAAAAAAATCAATAAAAATATTGATGGGAAAGTTGATACGAGCTTCTTTTATTTTAATAACATCTACTGTAGATAATTAGAAACTGTGTTGTAGACTAAAACGGATTATAACTAATTAAATCAGCAATTTTAAAAGTTAAGAAAAATCATGACTAGACGCCACACCATTTCATTTTAATTTTATTCTAACATTTTACACACATGTATGTGTCTCATTTTTTACAGATTTATATACCGAGTGTTCCAAAAATGACTGATGGATTTTAAAATTCAATAACTTGCAAACGGTGACAGCTATTTAAAAAATTTTTGCAGGAGAGTTATGTATAATGTCAGGAGTTTTTTACCATAATTTTTTATTTTAGTTCGCATCTCAAACAATAGGTCACGCTAACGGTCATTGAAGGCCATTTGATCAGTGCTGAGTGAAGCGTCGGCTTGGCCTTCAATCGCCGTTAGCATCACCTATTGTTTGAGATGCGAACTAAAATAAAAAATTACGGTAAAAAACTCCTGACATTATACATAACCCTCCTGCAAAAAATTTTTAAATAGCTGTCACCGTTTGCAAGTTATTGAATTTTACAATCCATCAGTCATTTTTGGGACACATTATATACTAATCCATGTGTTTGATAGAAATGGAAAAGAACTTCTCAGAAAAAAGAAATGTCCACGACCTTTAGTTCTTCTAAAAATTATACCTTGTTTTGGAAGAAATGCCATTAAATTCTGAAGTACTTCAGCTATAAATTTTTTTACTGGTACAGGATAAATAAAAGATCATACTTAGCAAATAGATTAAAAAAAATTATTTCAGAACATTTTTTCAGAAAATTTACCACTGCTGTAATACAGAAAAACTTGAGTTGCTGAAAAAACTGTCTTCCATAAGTCTTGAGTTGAATTCAGTAAAAATGGAATATAATTTCATAAAAGTCAGTCCTGTTCCGAGAAGGACTTAAAGCTCACATAATTCCCGTAGAATTACACCCAGTCTTGTCTTTTTTTAAGTGCTTATGCTGTTACAGAATAACATAGCATTGATTCAAAAACTTTATAAAGGTTTGTAGACAAATTTCCCAAAGATAAATACAGTGAGACAAACTCAAACTATACGACAACTAGTACTGTCAGGGTGAGTGTCTCAAAAAGAGGACAAGGAGACAAAAAAGCGATACAGTGGCTTTTAATTCAAAACACAATTAATGCATGAAACCCTATGAAACTGGAATCTATCTCAAGCAGAATATAGACTTTGTTAAAATTTCCTTTTCCTCGTAGTACATTTCACCAGCTTAGAAAATATGCCGTTTAAAACGGATTATTTCTCACGTGACATGTGCTTCTTACTAAACAGATTTCTTTAAACATCATATACTCATAAATATTTTTATAATAATTCAAACAGGTTGTATAAAGTTATTTTGATTTTTAAAAATGATTTTATTTCTCATACTTATTTTTATATTAAAAAAACGAGACCAGCCTCGTGTACACTGCATGAAAACAGCTATATGTGGGGAGCCTTGACCCACTATTTTCCCATATTTAAAAGCAATCAGTTTTCAATTTTCGTATATATTGCACTTATTTAGCAAATTTCGTTTGATTGTACAAAAATAAATGACACATTGTATAAAGAATAAAGTAATAAAAAGCACATTAATAAAGAATCAGTATTTAAAAAACAAAACGAAAAATGACTTAGTGAAGCGTCACTGAACCCTTCTTTTCAGATTTACCTTTAAATAAATTGCATGTAGAATTTTTCTTTCTTTCACAAATGCAGTAAGATTTATACAGCAAACACAATTCAATTCATTACGCACAAATTCAGTAAGACAAATTCAGTTATAGTTTTACATGTTCTATTCTATAACAGTTAAAGGCAATAAATAAGTATTTCAAAATAATTTGCGCACTGATTGTTATTTATTATTTGCTAGTTTTTATATTTTTTTCTTTCTCTAATAATGAAGACTTTTGATTTCGGTGAGTAATGTTTCATTGCTATTTCAATTAACAATACAATTATTGATAGAATATAACCAAAAATCAATACTGTGAAAGCTCCTTTTAGATCCTCTAGTTGTAATACTTTGAGTGTAGAAGGATCAACAGAATGAGAAGAAGGCGTCTTTAATTTCAATTTGAATATTTCGTCTTTCTCTATCTTCTGAAACACCCCTGCAGCAAACAACCGATGAATCTTTTCGTTTAAGTCACGGAGATGACGGAATGTTTTAGAAACCGAAAAGGCAAACATCCAATGACGAAAAGAGTCTTCACTAATGAAATACATATCTTCATATTGTTTTATAAAACTTCTTACATCTATAAATGCTTTTTTCGGTGGAGCCTTGACGAAAGCTTCTTCTGCATTTTCTGAATTTTTAACATTTCGTTGCAGACATTTACCAACAGACCTCGAAGTAGCAAAATCAGATTCAAGAAGAATTTGTTGTACTGGAGAGGATTTGTAGGAGTAACAAATTATAGAATTTTCTTCCGCGGCTTTTGCTAATTCAGGTATAGTTTTAGGTCCGGTAAATCGTGGTAGTGTGAGAATGGATAGTAAAACAGCCTTGTAACTGTTAATAATCATAAAAGTAAATATAATCCATACACCTACGATCAACTTAAGATTACATTTTCGTAATCGCATTCCTATCGATTGCTCTAATAAACTTCCGAATGCCATAAATAGAACATTTTGATATGTTTGCTTTCTACGAACGTGAAGAAATATAACGTATGAAAACAATATGAGTATAGCTATAAGTAAAATCCACATTAATGAAGGGAATGGATGTATTATAGCCAAACTCGTGGGGTTTTGTTTCGGTTTATCAGTCATAAATGTAGCATCGGAAAAAAGATACGGATAGCTGAAGTTCACATCTTTAAATCTCTCGTAGCTCATTCCAGTAGTTACTGCGATATCGACTTCTGATCGATGCACCATTCCGGTTTTGCCAGTCCAGTTTCCATCAGGGAGTTTTACGCTACCTTCGCTATCAGAAGGGAAAAATATCTTATAAGGTACAGGAAAAATTTCTAACAAAAGACGTATGTAACCAGCGTCATAAGCGTGAATATTTTCCTCCCCATTCTGTAAGCAATATAAATCTATTTTAGGTGCAGCTATAGAAGCTACAGAAATATTTCTCAGATTGTTTTTAATTATCATTGTTTCAGAAAATGTTGGGTGGATATGTTGCACTAATAGTACCATTTTGAACAAAATGTCCTGTAAAAGAAGAAAACAATATTTTATTAATTCCATACATTATCTGTGAAACATATGCTGAGAGAAAAAAGTTTTCATGCTCGCTGGGACCCTTAAGCATCTGATACATTAAATGAGGGGATACATTAAATAAAGGCTACTTTTATTCTAATTCAAATTATTTCACTGCTCTCACTGTTTCAGGTAGAAATATTATCATTGTAAAATCAATACCTATGGTATAAAGACGTAAAAATTGTTTATTTTTGAAGGGTAATCACCGGAACTACCGAACCGATTTCGAGAGTTAAACCTATATGCCAATCGCTAAAATCAGGTTTTTTGTGCTTTCCACTAAGATATGACTTGGCGAAGCCGTTTGAGTTGTAATATGCGAATTGAAATTTAGCGAAATCTAGATTTTCACCCGTAAACTCGATGAGGTGATTGTTTTTGCTTCAACCTCCCGGTTTAACAGCAAATGGCGTCTTTTATTATTATTATTATTATTATTATTTGTGCTAAGATTGAAAAAAGCAAGAGAAGAATTTTTTTTTATATTTAATATTAATAACTGCTAAATTTTTAAATACAGAATATTAAAAAAGTAATATTATCGACATATTCTTTTTATTTCAAATTTAATGACATTTTTCTTGTATCAGCGGAATAAGATTGACTAATTGGAATCTTGGATTCTTGCAAGCTTTTTGCTGTTTCTTTCAGACAGCGAAAGGTTTGAAAAAATGGATGCTTCTGAGTGGTTAATGTTGTTTTTCTAATAGCAAAACTCTATCTGTATCCCGGCCGCTTATTTTACATATGCACATTCGTATAGCGACCCATCGAAATACTGCCCTGTGGTTCGTTGAAACAAAGAGGATAAAAGAGATTATTTATCCAGATTTGTGTTAAAAGAATTTTTCTACTGCAGGAAAATTATTTTTCGTGTTTTCTTTATGTTTGCGTTATGACAGAAATGAGAAATGAATTTATAAATCACGGTAGTGATATAATATATCTTTTGTCACAAATTTTAGGCTTTAAAGTTACTGAAAGTGAGTTTGTTTTAGAAGAAAAATTCTCTTATTTATTAAAAATAAAATTATCTGGTGAACAGAAATGCATAAAAAGGCTTTAAACTTTATTCCTTATTAAAAAAAACTAGCATGTTATCAGTTAAGATTTTAGGCAGTAGATATCAGAATTGCCAAATAAAGTAAACTATCTTACAATATAAGTTCAATAGTATATGCATTCAAAAAATTTTTATTTTATTTATTTATATATTTATTTTTATTGATCTACTATCGGTTATTAAAATATATTTTTAAATCAATTTCTGTTATTGAAACTAATTTTTTATTTTATTTATTTAAACAACTCTTCTTTTTATCGATTTACTAACAGCTAATAAATATGATTTTTAAATAAATTCTTGTTCATGAAACTAATTTTTAATTTTTAATATTTAATATTATTTACTTATACAATTATTTTTAT
The DNA here is from genome assembly GCA_964019185.1 of Maratus speculifer. Lineage (NCBI taxonomy): Eukaryota > Metazoa > Arthropoda > Arachnida > Araneae > Salticidae > Maratus > Maratus speculifer. The sequence continues at coordinate 44,736,836 of OZ025292.1, read as the reverse complement.
TGATTTACTATCAATTAATAAAATATAATTTCTTTAATCAATTCCTGTTGATGAAACGAATTTTTAATTTTTAATTTTATTTATTTACACAATTATTTTTATTGATTTTTTATTTAATTAATTTTTAATATTTGTCATACTTATTTATATATTTATTCTTATTGATTTACTATCGTTAATAAAATATGATATTTTTTCAATCAATTTTTGTTAATGAAACTAAATTTTAATATTCATTGTTATCTATTTTTACAGTAATTTTTATTAATTTACTATCCGTTAATAAATTATCATTTTTATAAAATCATTTATTAATGAAATTAAGTTTAATATATCCTAAGGGTTATGTTTTAATAATAAAAATGAAAGATATTTTAAATCAATAATTACATCATTTAAAATTATAGAAAAATAATTTTAAATTGTAATTTTACAAAAATTTATTTTTATTAATTTACTGTCAGATAATGTATTAACATGATTTTCTAGATCTGTTCTTTATGATGAAACTAAATTTTAATGTTTAATATCACCTAAAAGCCACATTTTAATTAAAAAAACAATTAATATAATAATTGCGGAAAAAAAATTATTCCTTTTTTCCGATGTTATTATTGCATTAAAATATATCTTTCAATTAAATTATTAAATAATAAAATTTAGTTTAATTAAGAAGAACTGATTTTAAAAAATATTTTATTAATTGAAAATAAATTAATAAAAAGTGTTAAAAATATTTAAAAGTTAGCTTCATTAAAAAGAATCGGTTTATTAAATTATATTTTATTAACTGACAATTAATCAATAAAAATAATTGTATAAAAAAAATAATATAAAAATACTTTTATTAACAAGAATTGATTAAAGAAATTATATTTTATTAACTGATAGTAAATTATTAAAAATAACTGTATATGTGAATAAAATTAAATATCAAAAATTCGTTTCATTAACAAGTATTTATTAAAATAATAATATATTATAGCTGTTAGTAAATCAATAAAAAAAGTTGTTTAAATAAATAAAATTAAAAACTAATTTCAGTAATTTAAATTTATTTAAAAACACATTTTGTTAACCGATAGTAGATCAATAAAAATAAATGTATAAATAAATAAAATAAAATACTAAAAAATAAATTTTAACAACAAGAATCGATTTTAAGAAACCTTTAGAATAATCGAAAATAAATCAATAAAGATATAAATAAAATTTTCAAAAAGTCTAAAAAGGGGACACAACCCCCAATCTCGGGTTCACTAGAAGGATGCTCTAACCATTACACCGTAAGATCCACGTTATTCGTACTAAACGACACCATTACATTCATTTATCTTATAGCAAATAGTAATATACCTTCACGTAGAACGATGAGTTTTCTGAAATTGTAGCCAAAGTTCAAGAACTAGACGCCTGTCAATTAAAACTTATTTCTTAATTAGAAATTAACTCTTTGCATAACTATCTTTTACGTTTTTTAGTTCAGATATTGACATATTTATAAGCAGCAGAAATTCTCCACGGAAGACTAAATAAAACAGCCAATCAGGAATCAAAATTGGCGCTCGTCGCTATATGAATGTGCATATGTGAATTATGCATCCCAGCCATGGTCATTGCTGTATTATTGATGTCATACATTATTTCATGCACTGGTTTCACATGCACAAACTAGTGCCTTTATAAATTCGTTTTTATAATTTGAACTCGAATTATTGCAAAGAGTTTTTTAATTTGCTAGCCTGACTCGGTTAACTGAATTTATCCAGTCGAGAATCATCAAGTTCTGTACCATAAATCGTTATTTTATTTTTTTATTTTTTTTTTTTTTTGAAAGACTTCCGACCACACGATGCACACTGTATGTCATATTTCTCCTTTAAAGACACTCTAAATTTCTCAAAACCATCGTGTTTTATCATTGTGCGAATTCGATTACGTTATTTCCAAAAGTGAAATATTTTCACCTGAGAATATTGCAGAGAAACTGTCGCCGATACGGCGCACATCTAGAACACTTATTTCAATATAAAGAATGAAAATATGCGCTTTTTTTAAATAAAATGACGTCATTTTCATCCGCTGTAGCATTCTTGTTTTACGATTTATTCTTATCAGCATCTATAAAAAATTACATATTTGGCTTCATTAACACTGAATAATACAAAAACCCACCCAAAAGAAACAACTTGGCAATTGCACGTGAAGCGTAGCAAATGAGATGCGTTCGTACGATAACAAGCTTTTAAAAATATTACTCTCATATATCAATCTTATAAAATTGTAAATAGCTAATTACAATTAAAATGTGCACCAAACAATGTTCTCCCTATACCATTATGTAATGGAATACTTTTGTGTAGTCTTGTAAATCAATAACAAATGTTCTTTGCACCACAGATTATACAAAATCTATATTATAATATGTATTTTATAGATGCATATGAATTTTATTATATTCGAATGAGTGTAACACCATTAAGACGCATTTAAAATATTTTCCCCCATTGAACATAATGTAACGGAATACTTTTAATTGTCCCTGTTATTGAGCTATGCATTCGATTTTCATAAAATTTTATATAACTCGACAAATTATATAATAATTATGTATTATTAATTTAAAACGATTAAAATGCATTTGAAACGTTTTCCGCATTGACCGTAATGTAATGGAATTTTTTTTATTGTCCCTGTAATTGATCTATACATCCGATTCTCATAAAATTTGAAATGACTTGACAAAATTATGTAATAATTATATATTTTAAATTTCAAAAGATTCAGTTTGGTAGTTTTTGCGGTTTTATATGCGGACGGACGGATAGACGGACAGAAGGACGGACGGACAGAAGGACGGACGGACTGAACGACAACTATAGGTGCTAAGTATTCACATAACTACGAACGCATCTAAAAAAAGTAATGTCATCATTCAAGAAGCAAATTGAGTTTCGAATTATTCATATCCATTCATTTGTTTGTTTTTAATAGCTCCATTATTTTTTCGGAAATCATTCATTGATATTTCTTGAACGTTCGGAAAAATATTTTATACACAAACTCATAAATTTGTATTATTTCACGTGTTTGAAACGAATTAAGTTAAAGTGGAGAAAATCATGGAGGAAAGAGAAAGATGAGGGTGCAGTACACCTAAAATCGGATTCGAATATGATACGCGTTATCGCTCAAACTTAAATGTCCCCATTAGCCCCCCCCCCCCCCCCGCAAAAACACCACTTGGAACAGTGATCGAATTTATTTACATCATTCGAGCTTCTTTTCCTTAAATGAAAATTATCTACTTATACACTGTAAAAAAAATGTGTAAAGATACTAAACGTTTTCCAGGAAACTGGGATTCCAAGAACTTTTCATGTAAAGGTTATCGGAAAATTTCGTGTAGCCGATTCTGAAACTTAAATTTTTGCTGTTACCGTTACAGGAAATGTTTTTGGAATCCCAGTTTCCTAGAAAAAGTTTAGTAACTTTACAGATTTTTTTTACAGTGTATTTAGGCATTTTAAAGTAAATTGTATTGTATTATGAATAAAAATCCCTGTCATTAAAAGTTTCATCTTTTTTGCGAAAGTACGTGTTTGCGTTTGGGTGTGGCTGAGTAGCGGATCATTAGATTTTTTGCTTCCCCTCCATACCTTATACTTCCATTCTATTCTTTCTTTTTACTCTATGAGGGAAAAAAACTATTACATCTGGTCTTTAAATTACATTTTTGTAAAGAGAAAGTGTTGTATTGAAAGTAAAGGAAATTTTGTAATAAACTAAAAATCCACTTAATTGAAAATAAAAACTAAATAAAACCAAAATTCAAAGGGTTTTATAATTGACGACTTTTTGACATAGCACACATTTTAATTTCTATTTTTTTAATTTCTATTTTTTCCCTTTCCATAAGAAAATGGCAACGAAAGGATACAGTAATCTGTTTTTTCCGTTTACTTTTAATAAAGATAAGATGCTTTTGCTGCTACACTGTAAAAAAAAAAAAAAAAAAAAAAAAAAAAAATCTGCAAAGTTACTAAACTTTTTCTAGGAAATTGGGATTCCAAAAACATTTCCTGTAACGGTGACAGCAAAAATTTAAGTTTCAGAATCGGTTACACGAAATTTTCCTGTAACATTACATGACAAGTTCTTGGAATCCAAGTTTCCTAGAAAAAGTTTAGTATCTTTACAGATTTTTTTTTTTTTTTACAGTGTACGATTACAAAAACGGTATTAAAGGCTTTAAAACAATTAATATGCAGTTTAGATACCAAATTAATATACAGTTTTCAAATAAATTGCCTTTAAAACAATTAATATGCAGTTTAGATACCAAATTAATATACAGTTTTCAAATAAATTGCCTTTAAAAGCCCATTTTCCCCCTATATAATGGAGTAAATATTAAAAATGCGGAATGTTCAGAAAATTAAAAATTTTTAGTTGCAAAAATTGAAAAACCAAAATTTCATTTCAAATTTCAAAGCGTTGCTATTCTCAAAATGACGTATGTGTTACGCACAGATACATTTGGCCTTTATAATACAGATAGATAGAGTAAATAATAAATGCAAATACAGGAATGAAAGCACATATTTCAGAGAATAATATAACTTTTCAATTAAACTTTAAGTCTTCCATTACTTAAAGTGCGAAGTATTTCGAGATCAGCAGAATGCAAATTTCATTGCGGAAAAAAAATCCTAGCTCCTTATTTTTTTTCCAAATTACATAAATGCATTTTTAAATTCATGGCAAATAAAAAAATCAAATAACTTTTAACTAGAGAAATATTTTACACACATATATATATTATTTAATTTTAATTTTAAAAAGAGACTATTAATATTAAATCTCTCTGAAATTATCTTTTTGATTTCAACATGTTTTCATTTTTTTTAATTACTACTCGATAAAACCATTGTGTATTCACGTTTTTTAAGGGGTCTCAGGAGTCTTACTTTTTATCTGGTACACTGTAAAAAATAAATAAATAAATAAATAAATAAATCTGTAAATCTACAAAACAAGTTTTTGTAAAACTTCAGAAAGCTGCATGTTTACTAAACAATTATCCGTATCTTGCGAGTAACCTTTACAACTTGCATAGTATAAATACATGAAATACCTTAGTTTCACCTTTCAGCTAATCAGAAAGGACTTCAGTATTGTCGTAATGATTGTTTACGCAGCCACAAAGACGTAAAAAGCAACCATCATGAATGTGTTATTGAGAAAGATTTCTAGTAAGGAAGTAAGTAAACATTTATTCTTAATGAGTTAAGTTTTATTTTATGTTTCGATAATTGTAAAGATTATTTCCAGACTTTTTTAAATAAATTCGTTCATATCATAAGGATCGATGTATAAATTGATACATCTTTAGAGAAATTTTATATAAATTTTAAAATGGTTTTCGTGGTTCTTCGTGATATTTGTCTCAGGACTGAGGATAATACTTCAGTTTTATTTAAATCATAATAACTAACAATCAAAAAGGACTGTTCGATTTTTTGTTATAATGTAGCATGATATAGCAAGTTAGACTTTCAATTATTTTCTGTTAATTACTTTTACATCATTGCCAGATATCTATTATTTACTAGGGTGTTAATTATAAGTGCGAAATTTTGTAATGTTTAATGTAATGAAACTTGCCTCCTCTTTTTCTGAAATTTCGCTTTTAGAGTGTTTAAAAATTTTTTTGTACTGTATTTGTTACTTTATAGTGAATAATCAGTCCTAAATTTCATTAACAATCGATGACATCACTTTTATTTCATTCAAAATTTTTCTGAATTTCACCCTCGAAAATTCGCTTCCGAATTTTCTCCATCCGGCACAGTAACAGCACTTAAAGTTTAAAAACTCTGTAAAGCTTTATAATTTAAAATAAATAAAATCTGCTCTATGTGTTATTTTATTTTCACAATAAATTATCAAATAAGATTTTTCTTTTCACTCGAAATATTCATTTCCCGATCCTCTCCCACCCTTCCTCCTGCGCTCTTTTTATATGTATTCTATGTACTCCTCATAAAGAACGCATAGAATTTAAAAGTCTAAAACTCTTTACAGCCCAATAGTGGGGGGGAGGGAGGTCGAAATCTGAATCAATTAGGGGAAAGTTTAAAATTGTTTAAACCCCTGCAGGTCTAGAATGAATATACGAAATATTCCCCTGCCTTAATAGGTTAGTGTTAGAAAAATTTGTATAGATTTACAATAGAAAAAAATGCTTTTATTAATTATCATAAAAATTTCTAAAAAAACTATTTTTATCAAAAGCATTTTCTATTCAATTTTAGAGAGATTAAAATTCTGAATAAAATGAGTACCGATACTTAATATTTTTTTTGTTGAATTTTTACAATTGTACTTCAGAGTTTTACCTAAATCACTAAGCAAGAGGTTTAAACCCCAATAGGCAAGGTTATTAGTTCAAAGTACTTCTGATTTTATGTGCAAATATTTTTTTAAAGATATTAAGGTATTATTTATGGCGAATATATTAAGAACTATGTGTTAGCCTCAGGATTACGCGTTATAGCCCAATAGTGGGGTATGAAAAAAAAGTCCAAAGCCGCAACTATTTACGAGAAATCAAGAAAGTGCTTTTATCTATTCTACATAAATTTGGAACGTAGTAGGTTTTCTCCTGCTACCAGAAGAGCTTTTGATTCTACGAATAAATCAATAAACTAAAATTTGCATTTTTCATTATTTTTATAACATTTCAAAAATGATTCGTAAGTGAGGGTAAATATTGTTTATTATATCCGATATTTGAAATATGTGTATATAGGGTGAATAACAGTGCATATCTATTATAATTAAGAAATTTGAATAAAAAAGTCCGAAAATTTGGGGGAGGGGGAACAAATGAGTGTATAGAAAACTTTTTGCTAGAGGTAATTCAAAGTGAAGTAGTAACACAATTCCAAACTTCAGTATTTTCCATAAAAGACAAAGATGGTTTAAAAAAAGGATTTTTGACTAGTATACGAGCATTTTAATTTGAGCATTAACTGATGTTACTGATCTCACACACCGCTACCCCCTCCCCAAGTTTTACAGTTTAACTACAAGCACTACCGAAGTTTTTTTTTTTTTAAACTTTTGTACAATCATCAGACACTTTTGAAGAGGTAAATTTTGATTTTAAGAGACCTATACAATAGAGTGGGCCGAAAAAAAACTTTTTTTTTTGATTTTCGATGATGGCGGATGCGGAAAAGTGGCCACTGGTAGCACTCAGTTCATACAAAAAAATTGAGATTTTTTGAAAATGTCCTTACCCTGCCGCAAACGGCTTGAAGTTTTGCAAAAATGCTCATTTTTGAGCTTTTTTCGAAAAAAATTAAAAAATGTTAAATTAAATTTATCTTGGCTGTATTTACTTGAAAAGGCATATTTAATGAACCAAATGTTTAAATAAGATCTGATCATGCATTATTTAATATCTATGTGCATTATAACTCAGCCTATTTTTCTTCTACTACAGGAAAAAGTTGTGCTTGTTTGCTCGTTAGTTTCTTTCTTATTTATGCTCTTGGTCTTCTTTATAATTTTCCTATGTGTCAAAGGTCATATATTTGGGCAACGGACAGCAGTATACTTCAAAAACAAATCTGGAAGGTGAGAATTAAGTGAAGCAGGACTCTAAGCGAGCGCAATGACTCGTCGTAATACTGAGGGAGTGAAGGATGAAATAGATGAGAGCCAAAATACGATAAAGTGTTCTTATTATTTCTCCATGCTCAGTTACTTGCGAAATTTGTTCAGTGTGTACGTGAAACCTTTTTCTAGTGAGATACAATGCTTTTTCGACCAGTTAATGTTCCATTATAGTGTTTCGTGCATTTTATTACGACGAGCTTAGAAATGGCTAGTATGAAGGACTATGGTAATGTAAAGACACGCAATAGCGTGAAAAGTAGCCTTTTGGAGGTATCATGCATACTGAAATATTGTAATTGCCAACTTATGCTGATAATCATGCACCACTACTACTGGTTATCACCCTGTATAAGTTGTGACAGCAGAGGATACGAATCTCGTCATCGATAAAACAAAGTCAGAAGAGAGAAATAGAAACTTGGAAAGAAGATACAGGCAGAAGATGTTCTTGAAAGAAGGAAAATTAAAAGCATATTTTTTGATGGTAGAAAGGATAAAAGTATATTCAGAGGAACAAAAGAACAAGTGGCACCATCGAGAGAAAGGCGAGGAACACATCACCGTGTTGTTTGAACCTGGTTAGGAATACTTGGTTCACTTAAAACCCCGTTCCGGTCACAGAAAAGAAATAGCAAAATCATTATATAATCTTTCAAGTCACCACAAGTTAGACTTTCCTGAACTGGCAGCACTTGGGTGTGATGGCACCATTTTTAATATAGGAAAACTGAATGATGTCATTGCTTGTCTTGAAAAAAAAACTAGGAAGAGTGCTGCGACATTTGATATGAATATTCTTCATATGAACGATTCCCGACTTCGACATCTACTCTCTAAACTTCATGGTGAAACACGGGACCTAAGACCTTTGCCAAACCAATCGGTGCTAGACTAATGGGGTGTGAAAAATCTACGTGTTATTCCAGCATATTGCTGTTTCATGGGTATCAGAAATGGAAAATACTGAAGATCTAAGTACCGATCAAAAGTTCTTATTTGATATTTATGAAGTAATTTCAATCGGAGTACGTCCTCGAGAATTGGAAAACAGATAACCTAGACCAACTGTGAAATCGAGATGGATCAGATTGCAGATTTTTACACTCATGCGTTAGTAGTTAAAATCATGGCTCTCTTCTTAGTTCTTTATTTCAAGCTAGGGAATGACACCATTGCGTTTTCCTGTATTAACAGTGGTGCCATCACACCCAAGTGCTGTCAATTTAGAAAACTCTAACTTGTGGCGACGTGAAAGTTTATATAATTATTTTGCTATTTCTTTTCCGTGACCGGAACGAGGTATCAAGTGGTCCAAGTATTCCTAACCAGGTTCAAATAACTCGGTGATGTGTTCCTCGCCTTTCTCTCGACGGTACCACTTGTTCTTCTTTCCCCTCTGAATAGACTTTTATAATTTCTACCATTAAAAAATATGCTTTTAATTTTCCTTCTTTCAAGAACATCTTCTGTTTGTATCTTCTTTCCAAGATTCTATTTTTCTCTTCTGACTTTTTTTTATCGATGACGAGATTCGTACCTTCTGCTATCAAAACTTCTACATGGTGAAGCAACCAGTAGTAGTGGCGCATGATTATCAGCACAAGTTGGCAATTGCAATATTTCAACATGCATGATGCCTCCAAAAGCCTACTTTTCACGCTATCGCGTGTCTTTACATTACCATAGTCCTTCATACTAGCCATTTATGAGCTCGTCGTAATAAAACGCACAAAACACTATAATGGAACATTAAACGTTCCAAAAAGTACTGTATCTCACTAGAAAAAGGTTTCACGTTCACACTAAACAAATTTCGCAGGTAACTAAGCATGGAGATATAATAACACTTTATCGCATTTTGGCTTTCATCTATTTCAACCTTCACTCCCTGAGTATTACGACGTGTCATTGCGCTCGCTTAGAGTTATGCTTCAAGCCCTTCTCACCTTTCAAATTTGTTTTTGAAGTATACTGCTGCCCGTTGCCGAAATATATGACCTTTGATGCAAAAAAAAATATATAAATAAGACCAAGGGACATAAATAAGAAAGAAACTAACGATCGATTCAAACAAATACAACTTTTGCTTGTTATACCAGAAAAAGATATAAAAATAGGCTAAGTTATAATACACATAGATATTAAATAATGCATGATCAGATCTTATTTAAACATTTGGTACATTAAATATGCCTTTTCAAGTAAATACAACCAAAATAAATTTAATTTAACTTTTTTTAATTTTTTACGGAAAAAGTTCAAAAATGTGTATTTTTGCAAAATTTTAAGCCATTTGCGGCAGGGTAAGGAAATGTCCGAAAAATCTCAATTTTTTTCTATGAACTGAGTGCCACCAGTAGCCACTTTTCCGCACCCGCCACCATCGAAAATCGAAAAAAATTATTTTTCGGCCCACTCTACTGTACAAGATGTTTAGTGCAAAAATTCCATTCTATGAGTTTATCGTGCCTTTTATTCATCTGTCGATGCAGACCGCTTCACAATAGTTATATGCGAATTTCTGCCAGGTTCAAGTTGGGGTCAGAATCGGCTGAAAAGTTTGTCTCACGTATAGTTCGTGAGTCTGATAACAGTTTAACAATGCATTTGACACTGTTTCGAGAAGGGTGTTGGAAGGCATGTATCAAGAAAAGGGGTTTTATTTGTTAGACTTAAGGAACAAAAAGATTCAAAGTAGAGAAAAAATATAAAAAAAATTTGCTTTGAACGGTAAATCAGGAATAAGTGGTGGAAAATAGATTTTTTGTGATTTCGAATCTTTCTTAAAACTGAGTAAATAAACAACGTTTTCTGTAAAAATTCTTTATATGGAGTTAGATATTTCGCTATACAGAGACTATTTTTAATGTAATCATGAAACAAGGTGACCATTCCTTCTAAAAATTCGTTATATAGAGAGAAGTTCGATGTATGGAGTTTAGTTGTGGAGAGACTAGACTGTATTTTCTTAAATATGGCATTCAGGTAAAGACATTTTTCTTTTTTACAGATGTTACATTTTTTTTCAGCTATTGAACCAGTCATTGTATAGTGTTTCAAATATATGTAACATAATACACTTGTTAATGAAATTATTATGACCTTTGAATTGAACAAAACTCCAATTTGAAAAAATCTCAAGACTACTGCATTTCCATTTCTAGTTTAGAATCATATTTACATTTAAAAAACCGTTGCAGTTTCTCATAATATACAAGTTTTCAAATCGTGAATTGGATTAGACGATACACAGTGCTTACTTATAAAAATATAATATTGTATTTAAAAATTGTAAATTTATTTTGTCTCAATTATATTAATATATTTCTGTTTAATGTAGGCATATTTTATAAACTTTGTAATGATATTTTTTTTACATTATTGTTTTTATTGGCTTTTTTTAGTTTAACTGAAAATCGTAATTTCTCCTTCAGATTATCTGCTCATTTAATGTTGTTGTTACAATGCTCATTTAAAAAAAAATGTCTTTGCATCTATTTAAATATCTACAGTGAAACTTCAGTGAGTTTTCTCATGCCTAACAAACAAATATTTACTGCATAATATAAAAACTCAAATTAATATAAGTATTAGCATAAAAAAAACAATTATTTAAAATCTTTTTGTAATATTGCTAAAAAATATTAGTAATGCTACTGGAAAAGGTTTTTACAGTTGCAAATACTCTTGGTAAGTGTAACTAATTTAGATACAATGCTAAAAAATCATCAGCAAATTTGCTGCATTAACTCTTGTACTGTTGTAAAAAACTTTCTGGCAAAAATACAAAAAATGTTTTAGATACAATATATAATATTTTTTGTAATTTTTTTCATTCCTCCTTAATAAAGTTATTTTTCAAATGATTTTTAGTACCCTTACAAGGAAGATTTTAGTATATTTGCTTAGAATGTTTTGTGGATTTGTAAAGGATTTTATAATACATTTATTATTATTATTATTATTATTATTTGGAAAGCATACTATGTATTTTATCTATTTTATCAAGAAAATACAACTTTTACTAAGAATATTTGATAAAGTAATACAGCACTTAGTGTGCATTACTAAAGAAAAATAGCAAATATGCTATAAAGTCCTGCACAATTCCACAGAAATTCTTAGCAACTATACAAAAAAAAATCCCTTGTAAGTGTACTAATAGTCATTAGAAAACTTACAAAATATTTTTTAGGAATAGCCATCAAAAATAATTAGCACGTTTGCTAAATAATCCTTAGTAAAATTACCAAAAAGTATTTAGTAAACTCACTAAAAAATCAATAGTAAATATACTAAACAATATTTAGTACATTTAAAAAAAACTAATTTGAGAAACTCCCATAAAAATCATAAATAAATCTACTAAACAATTCGTAGTAAGTTTACAAAGAGTTTTTTTTTTTTTTTGGAAAACTCCCTAAAAAATCTTTACTACATTTACAACATTATCATTGGTAAATTTACTAGACATTCTTCACTAAACTCCCTAAACGATCGTTAATAAGTTTACTCAACAATATTTAGTAAATTTACGGAAGTTTCTTTGGAAACCTTCCTAACAAATCGTTTGTACGTATATTAAACAATATTTAACAGCAGTTACTAAAGAAAGTTTTGTCATTTTACGTTTTTTTCTTTGGTTGCGGTTACATAAACATTTATAGGCATCCCAGTTTCCAAGAAAAATCTTAGTAACCTAACAGATTTTTTTTTTTGTTGTTGTTTTGTTTACAGTGCAGTGCAATTTAGCAACACCGTGCATTTATTTATTTTTATTTTTTGCTCAGTCCCTATGAAACGTAAATACATAAAATTCCTAATCTATACAACTTAATACCTTTGCTAATTAAAAAAAAAATAACACGTTCGCTGCCGCTTATGTGAAGATGTGATGATAGTTAATGCCGCACTGTAGAATTGTTTTTTTTCCAGCAGCCGATTTACTTTTTATAATAAAGAATCAGTGAAAGATTTTCCCGCGCCAGCCCGTGACTGGCTATTGGACATCACCCCACACCACGCACTGGCGCGTGAGTGGCCCCTTAACGTTGGCGCCATATCACGTGCTGACGCATGATCGGCAGCGAATGTGTTAATATTCTATAATTAAATTTTAATTTATTATTTTATTTTAAAATACTATAAAAAATTAAAAATGCTCCTTTACTTGCAGCAACTGCGCGCAAAATTTCTCAAAAACTAATAAACCAATTTGCATGAAATTTAATAAATATCTTTATTTTAAGTTAAAGACAACATATAATTCAAATTTAGTATTATTATAAATATTAATTATTATATTAATTATTTAAAATTGGCAAATTTCAATAAAAAATTCATTTTTTTTCAAAATTCTATAATTTAAGATTAAATTACAAATAAATAAATAAATAAATTGCTTTCAAATGAAGTATATGTTCAAGATACATTAGTTTTAAATCATTATTAACACTATTGGGGGCTCTTGAACCAATTTCTTTGTTACAGTGGATCCAAGTCAAAAAACTATTAAATTTTTTTATCACACTTTTGTCAGAATTATAGAAGTAAAATGAAATTTCAATGTAGAATATGAAAAGAAAATATTTTATATAGAAGGGATATTAAGTTTTCTATATTAAAAATTTTATGCATTTATGTTTTATAGCGACTGAGAAAAAATGTAAATGTGACACGCTGCTAAACTGTACTATCAGGAAAAAAGTAAATCTCCTGAGACTCTTTATAATCCTTCTACAACATTTATTTTTGTTTAATTTCTGAATTAATAACAAATAAATAAAAGTTATTGTTGGAAAAATTAATTATAACATATGAGATACATCAATTGGTTTTTAATTAAAATGTACCCTTAACTTTCTCTAACTACATATTTAATGCATTAATCAAAGCATTATATATAAAATATATTACATATAGTTTACCTCTTTATTTATTTTTGTTAATTGTGGAAAGAATCGAAAAATTAAAGTCCAAATTAGTATAATCTCGTTTTTTACAATAGCACATGCCACCACTCAAAATGTTGAAGAAACAGTTTATCTTGGTTTACCTTTTCACCAATTTTGATTATTTTTAAGAAAATATGGTTCAAATGGTAAACTCACTGCAATTCTATGTTGTACTAAATGCAAGTTAAAAAATGAAAAATTTAATTTAAAAAATTTAAATGTTCTTTAAATGCATATTTATTTAAAATTTTCAAAAAGTTTATAAAAATTTGAATTTATTAAAAAAATCTTTTGCTTTTGTAAAAATCGACATTTTCCCCCGTTTGAGGTTTTCTTATGAGCATTGCACAAGATTGCGCAAGTATATATATATATATGCATAATCTTATTTCTAGCATTTTATTTTACTGATAGGTTGAAGGATTAAATCAAACGTATATCCATATTGTTTTATTTTTTGAAAAACAATAATAAAAAAATTTAAAGCATGGAAGTAAAGAATAAATAGACATGGAGAAAAAGTCATTTAAATTTTGAACTTGCGTGGATGATTGCGCTGAATATAATAAACAAATTTTACAATATCTCGGAATATTATTACCAAAAGGATAAAAAAATGTGTCAAAATAGTCATAACTAAACAGGTTTTCAATTAATATTTTTAAAAATATTTTTTTGTCCAAGTTTAAGGTAAACTATCACGATATGAAAACTTTTAATGTCGTAAATATTCTCAAAGAAGATATTTAACAAAACGTCATGTGGTATGATTAATTTTAACACATTCGCGGACGATCACGCGCCAGCGCGTAGTATGGCGCAACGTTAAGGGGCCACTCACGTGCCAGCGCGTGATGTGGGGTGATGTCCAATAGACAGTCACGCGCTGGCGTGTTAAAATTTTTCACAGATTCTTTGTCATAAAGAGGCTTCTGGGAAAAATCAACTTCTACAGTGCGGTATTAACTATCATCACATCTTCACGTAAGCGGCAGCGAACGTGTTAATAAATGATGCAAACATTTTTAATAAAATTACAAATCTATAAAACAATATGCTGCTTTTATAAACATTAAATAATAGCTCAAATTTCTTTATTGTTAAAATAGCTAAATATTATGGGTAACTTACCCAACAGAAAATTGTCTTTACATTCATGTCGAAATTTTTGGTCAAATACGTCTTTTACATTACTAGAGATAGGCAGCTTCCTTTATATTAAGTGATGAGCCAATTTAAACCGTTTCCTTTTTTCCCGTACCTCGTACGTGTTTTTACCAATCATGATTTTTATCAATCATCCCGTACCACGCAGTGACATCCATATATCAATCATAATTTATTATTCTTACTAGTAAAATTTCACTGTAAATTTTATATTATTTAATCCGAGCATTTTTCTGATTCCATTAAGCAAAAATTTTTGTTTTGAAAAACCGGTTTAAAAGATTGGTAATTCTGTAAAGGGCAAAAAAAAATAGTCATTAGTTGATTTTTTTTTTAATGAAAATATTGATCCATTAAGTGGTTAAAGAAGGTCTTTATTATACATATGGCGTATTTTGAGGGATGCTATTTATTTTACAACAATAAAAAAATATTAATCAACATATATTTTATGCATACTGCATTAGCAAATGTATTATTTACCAAACTAAATGTTTGATTCAACTGTTAAATGTTATTCTAATATTTTATAAAAACGATGAAATATAAGTTTAAAAAAAGCCGTTGTTATTGTTTAAATAAAAACAAAAGCACTTATCGCTATGTTCTAAAAACTGAAATTCGATATTTCAAATGATGTAAAATAAGTACTAATTTTAAATGTTTTGAGATGCCTCTTAATTTGGAAATTCTGTTTGAATACATATACTTATGCATTAGTCTAGTTTTTTGATAATATGATTAAACAACGATATTTCAATAAACGTTTCTTCTTAAAAGCTAAGTGAAGCTGAAAAATTCATTTGAATAAAATAATAGGACTATAAGTTATTTACCAGTTTAATATTTGACAAAGAAAAATCTTAAAAATAATGGCTATTTTTTATCGTTAAAAATCTTATATTCATGCCATTTATACGCGAAATATATTTAAAAGAATAAATACCGACCACGAATAAAAATGATTGATGTATATATAAAATTTTATATGAGAAAAACTGTATACTGATTTGTCAATCGTATACACAAAAATGTCAGCTTAGAAAATTCGATGAGTATACACTGCCAATTCACTATGGGCAGAAATACGCTATCTTATGCGATATAAGCAAAACAGATAAGCGGTTGAATCTTTAAATAATTACCACTTTATAGAGTGCTTCAGAAATTAACAATTTGGATTTACAGCTTAAATGCATCGTTATATAATTTTGTTTCATATTATTTTTATCCCTTCACTTTTCCGCCTAACATTAACCACTTGGGGACGAGCGACAAATATACGTGCCGCAAAAAGACTTAAGAATCCTTGTTTATTCTCACCAGTAAAATTATGCTGTAAAATTTGCCTTATTCATTCGGATCATTTTCTCGATTTAATTTGACACAATTTTCTGTTTTAAAAAACGGGTGACAAAACATTAAAAATTTCGTAAAATGCTCCCGTCGCGAAGGAGTTAAGAGAAGACCTTGGGATGCCACGCCTCTCATATTAATGTTACTCTACTATTTTATGCTCATTTAACATAACTAAATTTTATCCTACTGTTTTTATATAAATTGATTCGTGTGTTTTATAAAAGTATGGAATCATTTCACACAAGTATGAAGTGTTTTTTAGCTCTCCAAAAAATTGCAATTTTCAGCTGAAAGATCAGTAAAAAATCCTATAAGAAATTTTCAGATCCCATTAATAGCTTAAGTGTTCGAGTGACTTCGAAAAGAGAATGTTTTTGTGTGTATGTTAGAGTATAAATATAATAAAAACGGTTTCACGCAGGCTTTAAGAAATTTAATTAGTTTCAAAATTTTTTTTTCTAAACAATGGAAAATTTCTGAGAAAAAAAATTGCTCTAAAAGGTATATTTATTTGGTGAAAAAATATGTCAGCCGTTCTTTTTGAGCATATTGCAGTGAATATGGATTTGAAATATTATTATAATCGATCGGCTATTTCCCATTAAAACAGGGCTCGTACACTTTAAGGGTGTGGTACCAGAATGTTTGTAAAGTAATATTTGCTTTATTTAATAGAAAAAAAACTCTATTTTTAGATATAGCAATCAATACTTTAAGAATTTTCTGGTGCGAAACCACCAAAAATCCCAGGAATCTCCTGATACGTACAAACCCTGTAAAATGGGTTGTTATCTTTTGAAGACCAAGCAATTAAATTTCTGTAATTCTTAACTCCCACCAGAAATTTGAATAAAAAAAAATATATATCAGTAAAACTAAAGCAATTTCAAGACCCTTTATTACCACTTTTTTCTAAGCTATTTTCTTTTTTTTATTAGTTTTCTATTATTTATATCTCGTTACTTAATTTTATACTACAGTTAGACTTTTCCTCATTAATCTTCATTAATTGTAGGTGGGATATAATATATTCCACAGCCCCTCAAACGGTTAAAGCTGACATATTTCCCATAGGATTCCACCCAGTATTGTGTTCCCTTAAACAATATAGGAATAAAAAATAAAGTATTAATTAAAAATTTATTCATCATGCATTTAAAAAATTTCATGTAAGTTTAAGTTATTTGCATGAAAAATGTTTTTCGATCTACGCACTAAAACATATAACATAAAATATGATAAACATGATTTGGACTCATAACAGACAGTGTTATCCTGCGGCAATCTGTTTTT
Source organism: Maratus speculifer (assembly GCA_964019185.1). Lineage (NCBI taxonomy): Eukaryota > Metazoa > Arthropoda > Arachnida > Araneae > Salticidae > Maratus > Maratus speculifer. The sequence continues at coordinate 44,719,374 of OZ025292.1, read as the reverse complement.
AAATAGATTTTTCAATTAATTTTGGTCAATATATTTCTTTAAAAAATATGCATTAATTATTTAAAAACTACTTTTCTCTGCATAAGGGACAATTGCCTAAAATTGCGCTTATGTTTGCTCCACCTTCAAAAGATAAAAGCATTATTAAATATACAAATTGAAAAATTTAATGTAAGCTTAAGTTTTTTGCGTAAAAAATGGTTTTCGATCAATATGCAACGTAAAAAAGAAATGATAAACACGGTTCAGACACGAAGCTGGTAGTGTTATGCTGCAACAGTCTGTCCCCAAATAGCTGTTCTAACCAATTTCGTTCAATACAACCCTCTTAAAAATTTATTTTAATTCTTTTAAAACTATTTTTCTACACATAAAGTCAAATTATCTTACACTTAGCTTATATTTGCTGCATCTGCAACTATAAAAGCCACATTAAATATGCAAATAAAAAAAATTAATGTAAGTTGAAGTTATTTGCATAAAAAATGATTTTCGAACTACACGTAATACATAACAAAAACATATGATAAATGTGGTTTAGACAAAACAGAGAGAGCCAAATAATAGCCAAATAATCTCCAAATAGCTTTTTCAATCAATTTTATGCATTATATTCCTTTTAAAAATTTATTTTAATTATATTAAACTACTTTCCTCCTCATAAAGGGAATTATCTAAAATTGAACTAATGTTTGAAGCATCTTTAATGGTAAAAGCTTCATAAAATATTCAAATGTAATAAGTATTCAGTGATAGTTTATTTTCGTGTTTCATGCGCCAGCTTTATTTGAATATTCAATATTTCACTATTGAAAAAATCAAAATTGAAGTTGCACGAGAAATATGCTATCTTGCACATTCTATTTTAACAAAAATCAGCCTATATTAATTCCTCTAAGACTGATAGTAGCTTAAATATCAATATGAATACGGAAGTTTACGTCAGTTCCTAAAGAATACAACCATTTCGTGGATCCATGTGAATGGGTATCTTTTACATATATATATTTTAATTTATCTGGGCTTGATTGGGAATAAAGCATCTATAAGAATTTTATCATAAAATATTTTTCAGTAAACAGATGTGCTGATGTGACACTTTATTTTAGTGGATTAATTTTCATCTGATATAATTAATTTACGATTGAATAATGGTGTTTAAAATTAATCTAGTGTAATTTTGTATGCAGCGATTTTCTCCAGTTCCATATATTGATCTTCGATTTTTTCTGTTGAGCTGATCCAGAGTATCAGACCAGATTGAGTAATCGTTGAGGTTGATTGGGTGAAACAGTCCACCAGTGTTCGTGTCCGGGATGCTTCAATTGGTAGAGCATTGGCGGCTTCAGCCAATACACCCCTGGTTCGAATCCTGGCCCGGACTTTTTTCACCCAATAAATGGAAAAAATTACACCACTTTATTTTAGTATTAGCTAACTTGCTGAGTGTTTCCCGGTGTGTCAAGAAACAAGAAGAGTGGCGAGAAGACTTTGAAAGTCAAAATAAAGGAACTCAAACAAATTTATACTTTTACAGACCACACAGAGGGTTTCGTTAAATATCTCTTTCAAAAAAACTTTTTCCTTATTGTTATTATGTGTTATAAACTATATTTCAAAATTTAAAGCGAGTAATTCTTTAGTTTTTTCAAACTTAAACTAATTTATAAAATAGTCCCTTCTCCCGGACGACCCTCTACTTCCCCTGAAATTTGAACTTTTACAAATATTTAATATTAAGAAATAATATTTTCATTAGTGTTCAGTATACATATACATACGTATTATACAAAAAATTTATCTTAAGTTTATAAAATTTGTGTTATGCATTATAAACTTTGTCAAAGTGTAAAACTGATCATTTAGTTTTCCTAATTCGAACAAATTCTTGATAATTGTCTGTGCAAAAGTCTTTTCTATAAGTTTAAAAATTTCTTTTTTCATAAACTGAAAAATTGTGGTCTCACCTTTTTTATTTTTATTTATTTATTTATTTTTATTTTTAGATTTTATTAATCAGCACAAGAAATTACAAAATCAGGCGGAAGTGCCAAATTTGTAAATTCAACAATTTAAAAAAAAATGTACTGTGATTATCAAATCTTAGTAAAAGAAAAAAAATCATCTTTTTTTGTTTCTATTTCACGTGGTTTGCAGTGGCAAAAAAATAAAATCCTGGATATGGTTTGGAGGGGAATCTTTCTGGGACTTATAGCAGCTGAGCTGTTTCTCGAGTGATCCAAAACTCGACAAAAACAAGCAAGATCGAGAACGAATTTAAAACATTACTGGAATTAATTACCAAAATAAAAACAAAAACACGTTTTTCACGTGATTTATTTAATCAATTAATGTACGTTAGATACATAAAAATTTTTGAATCTTTTTAAACTTTGGCAACAATTGGAAGAGAAAACAAAAACAAAAAACGAGCGGATGATATTGAAATAAATATTTTAATTAAAATAATAGTTTTCTTCAAACTTTTATGATTTATTGTGTGACAAGAGATATTTAGCGGTAAGTACACGAAATTTTAACGCTCTGCCGTGTATAGTTTTTGTGTACGGACTCTGTGATAGACAGACAGACAAACAGAGAGCAGAGACAAACAGGGTTTCGTCAGATGAACGAAACTTTAAAAAGCTGCACGCATTTCGTCTAAACTACATCAAAAAGTGAAGGGTTAGAAAATTTCAACTGGATTCTTTTTATTAAAAAGGAAAAATCTTACAAACTCGCGAAAACATACTAAAATCACATAAATATATAAAACAAATTTCAAAAATTGTGTTTCTTAATCGTAATTAACTTTGATGCAACGGGGGCAGAATTTACTACATTCAGTCAAGAAATGTATGAAAAATAACCGCAGAGGATCGCGAAAGATAATTGAAAATATAAACATGGCATTAAAAATTTCAAAATTTTTCAATCTCACGAAACTCAAAATGCACTACAGTTGGATAAATATTTTAAATTTAATTAGTCAATGTTTTAAATCTTATGTTTTAAATCAAGCCGTTAAATGCGAAAAAAAATCGCTAAAAAATCAAAATAAAAAGTTTTAATACACCAAAATTTTCACAGGCGACAATTTTTAAAAATTAAAATTTTTTTGAAAAATGTCAGAAAAGGACTGTGAAAACCCAAAATTTACTTTGGAAATTCGGATTAAAAATCGCAAAATAAAATGTCGTTAGCTTAAAAATTTAATGTTCACATACAAACTACATACATTGCAAACAAAAAATTAACTATATTAGAAAAAAGTTTAAAATCGAAATCAGTTTTCGAATATCAAAAAAATATCCAAGAAACTTGAAGAATGGCTAAAAATCACATTGAAAATTACAATAAAAATCACTAAATATTTGAAAGTGCTGAAAATTTTAATATTAAGGGGGGCGGGGAAACTGTAATCGGAAATGTTTCATGAACAACAAAGCGCAGACAGGGAACTCGTAAAATCCTATCAAGAGCTTTAAAATATCCATTCTAAAAATTAATATTAGATATAATGTTTGAAATCCAAATCGGTGTCCGTAATGCAAAAAATCGAAACGGAACTTAAAGAATGGCTAAAAAGAAATCGAAAATTACATTAAAAATCACTGAACGTTTGAAAGTTTTGCTGTAAAAAATATAAAATTAAGTCGGGAAATATTGTAATCGGAATTGTTCATGAATAACAAAAAGTCGACACGAAACGCCAAAAATCCCCAAAACGCGCTAATTGGATATCAGATGAGGCGCCTCCGTGTTTGGTATCAGGTGTTCATTGGATAAGTATAAACAGAGGGAACGGGGGGCTTATGCCCCTTTCCTTAATTTATATAAATGGATTTTTCATGAAGAATTATCAGTTTTCGATAAAAATCTAGATATAGGATCATTCTGATGAGGCACCTCCATGATTAGTATTAGGTACTCATTGGATAAGTATAAACAGGGAGAACAGGGGGCTAATGCCCTCCCCTTGATTTATATAAATGTGTTTTTCATGCAGAATTTATCAGATTTCATTCAAATTTTAGACGTAGGATCATTCTGACGAGGGCACCGCTATAATTTGTTTTGTGAGTTCATTGGGTAAGTCTGAGAGAGGGGGAATGGGAAGTAACCTCCTTTAATTAAGTTTAATGGGGTTTTCTCGCAGAATATACCAAATTGCTTCAAATTTTGGATACAGGTTCATTCTAATAAGGCGCCTCCTTGATTGGTTTTGGGAATCCATTGGGTAACTAAAAATGGGGGGGGGGGTCGGTGGGATTGCTCTCTTTATTTATTTAAATGTTTTTTTCTTGCAGAATTAACCGATTTGCTTCAATTTTTGGATACAGGTTCATAGTGATAATATGCTTCCCTAATTAGCTGTGAGGTTCTTTTGTTAAGTTCTTGTTTGAGGAGTACTTGCAGTAACCCCCCCCCCCCCACCTTAAATTTGATAAATTGGTTTTTATGCAGAATTGTCCAAACTGTTTTTAATTTTGGATGTATGTTCTTTCTAAAAATGCAAATCTCTGAATAGTTTTTTAATGGAGTTGGATGTTTAATGGAGTTTATGTATAAAATAAGGAAATAACTCCTCTTAAATTATATAAATGGGTTTTTATTAGGAATTTTTAGATTTGCTCTGAATTTTGGGTGTAGATTTTTTATATGATAAAGCATGTCCCTGATTAATTTAAGGGGGTTCAAATATTAAGTATAAAAAAGAGAAATGGGGGGAGCTGTTTCAACTCCTTAATTGTTTTTCGAACGGTATTAACCCTTGAAAATATAAGGCTGTAATGTACAATTAGTATGCGTAGCCTGTGAATTCACTGCCATGAATTTAACTGGACAATATTCTTTTTCTTTTTTTTCTTTACTTTCTTTCTTTTTTATTACTATCCATTTTTTTTCAAACTTTCTGTGATAGCAAAATAAATATTCTCAAATAAAACATTAAAAGGCTGTTTACATATGGCGACAAATTTGAAAATGTTTCATCTTTCAAAATTATCAATGTATGATTTTTCAACCTTTTTTATTCGTAAATACCATGGAAAGAATTTTCTTATTGAATTTAATTTTTAATATTGTGTCTTATCAACCTTAAAGTTTACAAAATGTTAATGACAATTATATTTATTAAATTTTTAAATGCATTTTAAAAATGAAAGATATTTTAAAATATGAAACATTCGTAGCTATATTAAAACGCGAGTTAGTTCATATATAAAGCAATATTTTACTGGCTTTCCTTCATCTGAATCAATAAAGTATGCGAAAAATAAACGTAACCATATTTGTATACCGATCCAAACAAAAGAAAAAAATTCCAAAAAATCAAAGGAGTTTTCAGACATTAATAAGATAGTATTATGAAGGGTGAGGTTGTTCGAGAAATGACAGCGTATGATATCGTAAGGGAGGAGGAGGTCCAAAATTACCAAAAAAAAATGATAACGCTATGTATGCATGTGAAGCCCCAAAAGAGGAAAAAAAACTAGTTTTTGCTTATGAGGTGGTAGCACATTCTTCATGACTAATGTAACGAAAATTTCCCAATTTGGAAATCTGCTGGTCTTATTTTTTATTTATACAAATAAGATGTTTTTTCTATGGTGTACTGTAGCAACTTTTTTTTAGCTCAATTTAATTTTTATTTATTTATTTATTTAATAATAAAATAAATATGATCTATTATCTAAATGAAAGTTGACTAACAATTATTATCACTTTAATAATACATGCAGTCATGTATATCTTAAATATGGTGGATTTTCCATTTAACAGCAGATGTATTAAAAAGTAATTTCTGTAATTTTTTATATTTTAAATTAAAATGCCCGGTAAATAATCTATCACTTATCATACGATAAATCCAGTACCCTCTGTGCATCTTTTTTCCAATTTCTTGAATAATTAATACAAAATTACAGAATATTTTTTTATCTTCCAAAGATCCGTCTTATTTAAATTAAAAGCATGGAATTGAAAGCTTTTATTATGACTAGAAACAATATCGTCTGCATATTTTGAAGGAAAGGCAACGGTCGTGTGAATGTACGCAATTCAGATTTTAATTTTCACTCGAAAACCAAAGCGTCGAAAAAAATCGGTCGTCTGACATTAGCCTTAATGTTTTATCCTTCGCACTGCGCTTTATTGATTTTTATTCCGTCCTTAGCAATAATCCAAAATTTAAATGTTAATTTTGGATATATTAAATTGAAGTTAAAAATACATATCTTAGGCAGAAGTGATAAAAAAGTCTTATTATATGTTAATTTGAGTTTTGGTTCATTCAATATGATGACCATTTTGATTAACTCAAATGTCGTACGACAATTTAACATTTTCAGAAACAATCTTTGTTGTTCGAAAAAACTCTTTTTAAAACATTTATTCATTTTATATCAGTAAGGAATTTAACCAACCTTCTCAAAAAAGTAAAAGACTATAAAAATTCACACAAATAAATAAATATATAAATAACTAGAAGACAGCCCGTCAAAATGACGTGTTTGCATTTTTAAAGGGATGATAAAAAAAATACAACTGTGGTCAATCAGCCACTGGCTTAAACAATTTTTTAAAAATACAGCAGTTAAACATGGGGAAAAAAATCTATAAAAAAAGAAAATTTTAACAAAAATTTGCATTTAAAACTATAACAAAACTGTCTGGTGGATGGGGAGATTGTAGTGAACAAATCGTAAATACATAAATTTTAAAAGAATAAAGTAAGGCAAAAAATCAATCATAAAAGAATATATTGTGAAACGACAGCGAAAATATATCGAAAAATACTGAAAGAAAATAATAAAAATATCTAAAATGGATAAAAAAATTTCCTATTTTGGCCCATTTTTTAGCTAATACTTAAAAGAAAACACTCTATAAGATCGAAAACAATGTCAACAATAAAGAGTAAACAAGGAACGTGTTTGGGAGATACAGGCGCTTCGCGCGCGAACTCAGGAGTTTTTGCCGAGTACTATTCCGCTGTAAGATCCACTCCACGTATTCTGTCACCTGAGCGCGCGCGCTCAGCGCGCATAGATCCCGAACGCGCCTGATTATTCCGGAGTCGTGATGTTACAAAGGAGTCATTCTAAAGTAACAATTACGGAATTTGTCATTCTTGAATGGCAACAGTATTGATTTGCTTACATTGTTTGTTTGGTTTGTTTTTTCCGTAATTGCTGGTTGTTTTATTTAGAACTTAAACATTATAATTAAATAGTTTTTGTAGGTTTTAGAGAAAATGAGTAATGAATAAATCTTTCACATGTATATCTTCATAAGTTGAACAGTTAGAATATTTGTGAACAGCTCGGAATAGCCTAACGTGGACGGAGTTGCAATAGGTTTATTTTTCTCGTGGATGGGTTGTCCCTGGAATCGTCATACACGGAGGGGTTTTATATATATAATAATCTCCAGTTTTGTGGCCATTTAACGTTACTTAATTAAAATACATAATTTATGAATGAAACAATTTATTTAAAAAATAGACAGTAAATTTATTTCTTATATTTCCATAAATTATTAAAATACAATACATTTATTGTATCTGATGCTATTGTTGTCAAATATTAAGGAATTTTTCAAGAAATCCAATTATAAGGAACCGTAGAAAAAATACGTTACCCCATTTTTACATCCCTAACCGTACACATGAAATATCAATGTCAGTGCAATCAAACCATAAAAGTTTTACTTTTTTATTGAAGAATTCTGTAGTGAATCAGTTTTTATCAAATTTTTGTTCCATTTATTATTAACAATACAGTCAATCAGGATAATTTTGATCTGTCAGAATAACTTTGAATCAAGAGAGAAATGTAAATGAATGTATCTGCTATAGCACTTGAGTTAACGGCAAAGTTTTGGCCTCAAAATGTAGATGGCAGCATTAGTGTGAGTTTGGTAGCTCATTGAAAATAATTCGTCAAGGTTCCACTCTACCAGAATAGATCAAGGTTTCGCAAAAATAGAGTAAATTTAAGCTGATTGATTATACTTTTTGGTTCAATATTATACTATAAATGCTTTAAATTCTAAAAAAATTGCCTATGTATGTGTATTAATTTACTTTTCAGAAAAATATTTATCTTTTATTACTGTATTAGCTGGTGATTTTTTTATGTCTGATTTAATTGTAAAAAATATATAATCTTTTAAACATTTTTAATTTGGTTCTATGCTATCATGCAAGTCATAGTGTGTATTGGCCCACTTTACTGCTTGCCCAGCAAACATAATAAAGCATGTGTTGCTTCAATATGTTGATAGCCTAGCAGCAACCGACAACATTACTTGATTGTATTTTTTGCTAGTCTAGCATAATTTTTCTACCATCATTTGCTTTTAATTTTTGCTATTCTAGCATTAAATTTCTAGCATCAGTTGCTAGTTTAAAAAAAAATAAAAACGACATTGGTGCTACCATCTATTGACGATACCGGAAGCGATGGTAGATGGTGTGGGGAGAAACTGTATGGGATTCTTCTTCTTCTGCAGAGGGTCGAATTCATAAACTGCTGTTTGGGAGGCGCGTGTTCTCCTGACCTTGCCAGTGGGAAATCTTTTTGGGATGCCTGTAATTGGGAGTGATGGTTGACCAAACTGATACAACTGTGTGTTAATATTTTTATTAAGGTAAAGAGACAATTTGTTGATGCAATTATAATTCCCATAAAATATAACTTAATAAAGTTAATTTATTGTTAGAGTTTTATTAATGTTTAATGGATAATTAGAATATGGTTAGGATAATATAATTCACCATCATTATTAAAAGAGTTTTCTTTATCATTATTATTAAAAGAATTTTCTTTACTTAGTGCATAAATTGAACATGTTCTGAATTATTTTTTGAAGAGAAATAAATAATTTTGATGTGTATTTTTGATAGAGTAAATTTCAGGTAAATTCAGTTTAAGGTGGGGGATTTTAAAACTGTAATGTTTATTGGAAAGAGGGGGAATGAATTACACATATTTTTGAATCGATTGTTATAAACATAGTTCTTAAATGAAAGAGTGCTTCTTGAATATTGAAATTTAAATGACTAAATTTTGTTTTATACTGATTTTAAAAAACGCTTTTTATAATTTTTTAAATAATTTAAGATAATTAAGCACAAGGAAAATTGACGCCTAAGAATTTCCTAATGGGGAAAACTTATGTCCCCAAAATTCTTCATGGAAATTAATTTTCATTTTGTTCTTGATTTATGCGTTAAAATTTTATCTCAAGAGGGTGGACGAAGGACGTTTTGAATTTAAGTTGTAGTAGCCCGAAGAGAACATCTACCGCCCATTGATTTTGAAATTTAAAAAACATATTTTTCCCTTATTTTAATAATCACATAAAATTTTACTTTTGGAATAACTTAAAAGAATTAAATACTAAGAAAAAGTGATTTTTCTTTTATTTCACGTAGTGGGGGAGGGCTAGAAAAATTAATTGTTATTATTTTTTATAAAGTTTGTGTGTTAAAGCATTATCTCAACGAGTTCTGTTCAAATGGTGGTGCATAGCTATTCTCCTTCTGACCCATCTTTATAAATTCAGTAAACAAAATTTTACTTTTTCAACCTATTCTTAAAACTTTGTAAATTTAAAATTTTCATGTAAGTTAAAATAATTCAACACTAAGAAATAGATGAGTTAAAAGATCAGTTAATAATTAATTTTTCGTTAGGGAAGGAGAATAATTACCCTTATAAATATGCATGGAAATAAACTTTTATAGCATGAAAATAAAAATTATAGCATGTTAAGGTACCTAACTGTGCATGCTTGGAAGTAGCTTAAACAGCAAATAAGCAAAAGGTGCTTGTACATAGATTGTCATGCTATTTCTCTCTAAACTGGCTGCACAGCATATTATGCTGGCAAGCATAAAATAGAAAACAAGGATAAAAAGCTTGTACATAGCTTGTCATGCTATTTTTACCTAAACGGACTGCATAGCATATTATGCTGGCAAGTATAAAAAAGCATATTATAGCTTGTTAAGGTACCTACCTCTACATGCTTTGGAAAAATCTTACACAGCAAATAAGCATAAGACGCTTGTACATAGCTTGCCATGTAATTGCCTATTGCTATGTAAGCTAGCTATATAGCATGTGATGCTAGCTACCAATTTAAAGCATATAATAGCAGGGATATCTAGCACACAAAGCAATATATAGCAGGGATATCTAGCACACAAAGCAATATAAAGCAATAACTAGCATATTTTTGTTGCTGGTACTTGCAGGAATTTTGACCTGGGTAACAATTATAAATAAAGAAATAATTTTTGCAACATATAATAGTATATGTATTATTTCAATACATAAGATCTCTAAATAAAAAATATCGATAAATCGTATCTATTATATTCTTGATATTAGCTGAACCATTGTAATGCTTGATGATAACTATTATTTTTTTAATCTGTTCCCTTGTTCCAATTAGTGAATTAGGATAATAGATACACTTATACTTATCGCGCATTTTACCACTGCAATAGAAACTCTTGATTCTAATGCAGTTATTTCAATATGATTTCAAAACGAAATGAGCAATCAAAAGCCAAGAATGTTCTTAAAAATAAATCATATTGAAATGTATCTTCATGAAGAAGATTTAAGTTACATCGACTA